>SNQJ01S0024084.1:45264-70468 GCA_010110895.2 Picea sitchensis
ACATATCATTATAACATTATTTTTTTATTATTTAGTCACATGGTGTATATGAGAATACAAGAGGAAATGGTCAAGATGTTGAATGAAGAAAGTTGGGATGGTGTTAAACTCAACTATCCAGATTCAAGCTCTACAGTAGTATTAAAACAATTTTTCTTTGCATTCAAAAAGGTATGTTGATCTATTACATTCATATTATTCGTTTGTAAGTTCATTTATTTCTATTTTAATAGTTATATATATATAACTATATGTTTGTTTGTTTCATTAAAGATGTCAAAGAAGAATTTAGATGGAGTACCTAAGACTTTTAAAACTTTTATTCAAAAAGCCAAGTTTGAAAGAGAAAGAAGGAGACGTGTTCAAAATGTTCGACTTGATGACACCCTTGATCACTACATTTCGAATGGGCTCGACATTGTTCAATATAAAGTGATATTAGGTGATTGTGAACAATTTGCAAACATTGTTCCTAAAAAAGAATACTCCTTAGTTATTGCGGATATCCCTCATGGTTATAATATCCAAAACGTTGGATATGATACTGAGCCTTATACCTACCAAGCTTTCAATAAAGTGGTTATAGAATTTACTAAAGTTACAACATCACCATTTTGGAGATTTCTGGTATTTCATTCAGATAGACAAGAAGGATTAGTACAATCAAGCTTCAAGGGGAAAGAAAAGACAAGGATGCAGTTTATTTGGTAAGATATTGAAAGTGTATGTTTAGAAATTAAGATTAGAAAACAATTTTATTAATTCACAAGTTAATTGAATTTGCACTTATTTATGTTATAGGAACAAGCCTAATATTCAGAGCTCCAATAGAGAATCATTTAAACGCGATTTTGAGAGTATACATCTTGCAACCTGGACAAAAGATGATTCTTATAATTATATGCTTGTCCATGCAAATGATGGAGAGACTCCTAGTAATATATTGGTATATAATGTTGTGGTTAGAAAGCTAACATATGAGGAAAAATATTTGAAAGGATAGATACATTAATTAATTATCTTATAGATACATTTTCAAATGAAGGAGATTGGGTTTTGGATTTGTTCTCGGGTTCAGATAAGAATTGTGATCTAATATTTATGAAATCATACTTCAATCTTATATTATTTTTAATTTATGTATTTTTACAGTATCTAACTTCATTATTTATTTTGCATTTGGTGATTAAGTACAAAATTAGTTTGTTGCTTACAGAAAGGAATGAATTGCACAACCAATGAATGTGACCCAATGCAATGCAGTTTTATTCAACAAAGAATTAATGTTATTCCATCTCTTCCAGATGAAATGCAAGAAGTTGGCTTGAGGAAAGAATATTTTAGTGAATCAAAGGTGGAAAAAATGTCAAAGGAACCTCAAGTACTATTAGGAGGAATGATTGGAAAGGATCACTTTGGAGAACTTGCAGATATCAAAGAGCCAATGGAAGAACAAAATGACACAATGGAAGCACAAAATGATGTCGAAGAAGATGATAATGTGTCTGTTGAGAATGATGAATTTGGGATATATGATATTGTTGATTAGTTTTAAGATTCCCTTGAAGCCGATGCTCAATTTTGCAAATTTTTGATGAGCTATAATTGTAATGTTTTCACTTTCAGATTTTAAAATAAGAATGAAGATGTATCTATTGTTGTTTTGTGATGAATCTTTTTATTGTTTTCTTTTTCATTTTATTTGTATGTGAATCACTATACATTGGAAAATTTTATTTATTGTTGTCATTTTTTACTTCAAATGTATAAAAATATGAAAGGAAATGATAATGTTTTATAAAATTTTGACTTTTTTTGTTCAATTATGTCCATAAAAATGCTTTATTTGACATGTTATTTTAAAGGAATAGATATCAAAATGTATAGGTTTTTTATTATATATGGCTATAAAATGTATATTTTTTTGTTAAATATTCAAAAATAGTGTTAATTAACTACAATTTTTTTCTATGTATTGAAGTAAAGGTAAACAATGTGTTAAAAATGATGTTTTCCACTATATTTAAAAAGTATGGAACAATAAATTAATTAAGGAGACACAATTATATGAAAAATTGTAACTGCAAAAAAGTAAATGGTAAAAAATATTTTTAAGATTGAAAGAAGCATGGAAAAATGACTAAAAATACCGTTGAATAAAATAAAATAAAAATTTTGAAAATTTTGAAAATAGATGAAAAATAAGCATTTAAAAAAATAATGTGGAAAAATTATGGATCAAAAAATTTAAAATATCGAAAAACCACCTAAAAACTGAGGGGGTTGCTACCGGTAGCACCATTTTTAAAAACGGGGTAAACAATTGGACCCCTCCAAAAATGAGAACTATGTAGAGTTCTCGTTAAGTTGGTAACTATGTTTCATGACATACTACATGTCCATTTTGGGTAAGTGTTGTGGTGAATTCCCCCTACGGAGAGGTGAAATTCCCCTTGGATCGAGTTTCCTTCGATCCAAGATAGAAGGAAAATAAATGGACACTAACTTCCCCTTAATACTAATTTAAATGTTCATTAATGAAATTAGAAGAGAGAGAGAAAGAGGAAAGGGTAAATGACTTGTCTCTTTCCTGTAGGTTGTCCTCGCTATTCCAGTTGTTGAACTTGATCTCCAAGATTCGAGTATGGAAGTATCCATAGTACAATAGACGAGACAATCCTCTTCTACTACTATATATCATTAGACAAAAGTAGATTTATTTATGTTGGACTTAAACAAGACAAATATAAACATTCATGAAATGAACAATGTAGACATTAACAGAAATAAGCCAAGTTATATATTAATAATGGAAAACATGGAAAAAATTACAACCTTGTAATGATGTCCTGGCGTTCCTCCAAGCTCTCCTTTTTCCATCCCCTTCGTGCCACAAGACGATAGGTATGATTCTATGAACTATTCTCTTCCCCCCCATTTTACCTTGGAATGCACTCATTATATAGGAGTTGCAAGCTTAACCACCATGGAGAAGATCACTCACTAGATCCACTAAATTGGGATCTCTCAGATTTTGAGGGAGAAAATATCTCTCAAGGATTTTAGGGAGAAAATATCTTTCAAGATCATCTAATTAGGATATTGGTTTAAGAAAATATCACAACCATCCATGAGACTCTCAACTTCTCCTTGAGATTAGGAAACTATATTAGAGGTGGATTATCACACTAAATTAATTTCTTTTTTTTAATAATATATCTACACATAGTATTTTTACCTTCATATGATACATTTCTCTTCCAACAAGTCTAGGGATCATGACAAACACTCTATCACGTAAGTGTGACAAACAAGTTTGTAACAAATTCCCCCTAAAGTGTGAGGTCAGAAGAGAAATTGATGGATGAAACACTTTTACAAAAATATGTATGTGAGGGTGTTGGAATAGGAGAGTCGGTCGGAAGTTGCAAACAAGCATCAAATAATATATATGTATCATCCCTGAGGCAGGCATACCTATGCCCAAAATAAACTGACTCAAAGCATGGTCTTTGACCAATACACTGTGGATCCATGAAAACATTGACTAAGGATATGGACACCAAACATACAATGTGGATCCATACCTCCATGACATGATCTGATCATAGCCACGAAAGAATACACAGTGGAGCTACGATATGATAAAAACATAAACACGAACCAATAAAAAGTAGATCTATGTTGCAACATATATATTAATGAGATCTCCAGCATGATGGCCATAATGGAATCTTCCAAGTACTTAGACAATCTCCATCGTAGTCTGGGGTAGGTCACAAAACATAGGTGTGTTCCCAATTTCTTCAAATCGATCCTGAAATAGTGCGATTCTATCCATGTGAATAGATGTCTTGATGTCGAACATGGTAGAAACCACTTGATTATTAGTCATTGATGTATATCGTTAACAAGTGCAAGGGAAATCACCAATGATGAAAATGACTCCCACGGTACTCTAGTACATTCCAGTGAATGTAAACAAATGATTTGAAGTCAAACATTCGTGGAATCATTCAATCAGAGGCCAATGATGTAAACCTATTGTTGAAAGTGAGGAGGCCTACCATTGAGGCATGCAGGTCCCAAGGTACTAACTAGTTTCTAAGTCTAATTCCTAGATAATATGTTGAAGTCGACGGGAACAAACTTGTCGAAGGAGATCCATGATGTTTCCCCCATCATCGACACAAAAATCACACAGAAAAGTGATGTAAGATGATAGATCAAATGAGTATGGATTGACATGAGGATGAAATATGGTAATATTGCAGAGTGGTTGGTTTGAATTGAAACTTTCGTTGAACATTGTGAGGCACGACAAATCACTTGGTAGCATTGACTCGACTAAGAGATAGACCAAAACATAGTGTGACGATAACCAGGGCACACTTTGGGTGGGTCGACGGAGTATGAGGATTCATAGGATTGGTATGACTCAGAGACAAAAATATTACCCACCTATAAGACGAAACACAAACAGGTTCCATGTTCAAGGGAGACAACAAACAATTGCCATAATGATTTCCAAAACTTGACCCACTTCCCTCAAATTCCCCCCCACCATGGATGGTGAGTACCTCTTTTTTTTTAACGAGGTTGAGGAGGATAACAGATTCTTGATATAGCTCATTTTTTATGAGTCCCTCATCACATGTTTAATGAACCTGAAGAAGGAGGGGTTCGGTACCGTATGGATCCTTTTATGCATAATTTTATGAGCCCAAAGAAGGAAATATCGACGGTATTTCCATGTTTAGAGAGTCTGAAAAGATCTTAAAGATGACTCCAAGGGTGCTCCTTTTCATAAATTTAGTCTCCCGAGCATGAAAAAGTGTAAACAAATACAAGGGAGAACAATTCTAGTCATGATTGACTAGAGTATTCATTTTTTGTAATTAGTCCATCGAGTCTGAAAAAGGGTTAAACTTGTATCGAATAAACACCCTTTCAAACCTTTTAATGAGTGTGAAAGGAAACAAGCTCACTCAACAATATTTTCATGTTTAGGGAGTCTGAAAAGAGCTTAAAGGAAACTCCAAAGAGTTCATTTTTACTATAGTTTTTATGAGCCCTAAAAAGTGATAAAAATATGCTCAGTTGTCTACTTCATTTTTCAACGAGCTTGACACAGAAATTGAATTGTGCTCGGGATTGGTTTCATTTTTTATGAGCTTGAAATCGAGAATAAATCTTGCTCGGGATAATACCCATAAATGGGCCTCTTTCCAACATGATGTCCAAAGGTTGGTACATTGATCATACCTATTGACGGGTTTTTTCCCAACATGATGTCTATAGGTTGATACTTTTCCCCAAGAATCATCATAAGAAGTTGGCAAATTAAATTCAGTATGATGTCCATAGGCTAGAGACATGCCCCCCAAGCTTCAGTTTGTTCAACGACTCTTCTTCTGCACTCACTTAGACTTCTGGTTACTAATAGGGATAGGTTCACCAGAGAGGGAGGAAGAAAGAGGATCAACTTATATAGGTAGAGGAAGGGAAGGTTTAGGTACCAGATCTTGTGGATGATGAGACTCTATTGGACTAAGTGACATGACATCACCTAGTGTTAAAATTGTAAATGGGACAGGCACTACCTCAAGGTCAAACGATTCAGAGGATCATTGCACTATAGTCATAATCATGTTTAACGTGGAAACTTGATCTGGGGGATCATGGGGAGGTAAGGGGAAAAATCCCATGAGTGAGGAATCCTTAAGGAGACCTACCCCCACACTTTCGTACTCAAAACTAGAATGCCCCGGGAAAAGGATATTATTCGTTGAGTGGTTGTTGATATCTAGCATGCAATAGTCAAGTTGGTCAACGGTCACAATTTTCCCTTGATGGGGAAATTGTAAAAGGAGAAATATCGAAGATGCGACGACAGTCATTGCATAGAACCAAGTACATCCAAGCAACAAATTATAATCCAGGGGTGCATCAACCACTTCAATGTTGACAGAAATGGTTTTTCCCTTCAATTCCATAGTGAAATAGTGCAAGAGTCTGTAAGGTTGGAAACCACATCCATCAAATGATTTAAGGGTGGTAGGAGACTGGTTAAGTTCGAGAGAACCAATTGATCTCCAGCAGGACAAATACATGGCATAGGTGGAGGCTCCTTCATCCAAAACATCTCGATGGATGTTCTTACCACGAACCATAGCTTGAATTTGGAATACCAGGTGGTGGGAGAGCCTCGGTTTAAAATATTCCATATTAAACGTAATCACATTTGATGCCTCTGGATCCACAACTCCAATGGTTGATAATAGGTTTTTACATTGACTTGGACAGTTTTGTAGAAATTCAAGCATCGACATAGCACAAGATGCTTGTGCCAAATCTTCAACAATGTTGTAGTTTTGAGCAACATGGGCACTTGGATTGAAAATCGACTTTCGAATTGTACCCTTGGGCGGGAGCAACACTGAGCCAACAACATGCATATTTATCTAAAGAGGGGTGGAAGATGGAGGAGGAGTGGAAGTGGAGGGATTATTGGTAGCACCTCCATTGGCATGATTTTCTAGAGGAGTGTCATAAGTCTACACATAAAAATCTGAGTAGTACTTGAGGAAGCATCCCCATGGTGGGAATGACCTGTGTTGCCCCCTTGTGGAGGGGAAAGAGTTTGAGGAACCATTTGTTGTTGCTGAGATAGGAAAGAGTTATTTAACACTGCTGGTTGGGAGGTACCATTCACAAATTTGGTGACTTCCTCATGATGAGGACAATATTTTGTGTGATAATACTCTATACAAATCATGCAGGGAAACTTCACTTTCCTTTTTGGATGGGTTTCAACAATTTTTGTACTCTCATGTTGGTTAGAATATTTCTTGGATTTACCCTTGTTTTCCTTCTTACCTCCAAGTTACTAAGATGAAGTGGAGTTAACCGCATTCACCTCAGAGGTTTCTGTAGGAAAGGGAGTAGTTTTGGTGTTGGTAACAGAACCTACCATGCCATCATCACAGTTTTCTAGAGAAGATCTTGACAGATCATTCAACGAGTGAGGAGCATGAGGGATCAAATCATAAAGTGTGTCGGACTGGAAATATACCAATTCCAAATATTGAGCACAACTAATCACCTACTCTTCGGTGACATGACCTCCCATGGAAACATCTCTAACAATGGGTAGCAAAAGTGACATGGTAAACCAATTTTCCAAGCATTGGTCTAGTATTTGGGCTTTAATCAACCATCGTCATCACCTCCATTCATGAATATGATCATATATATGAGTGAAGGTGGATTTTCTAAGCGAGGTTAAAAGGTCAGTATTGGTCTCATATCATATCAACAATTGGAAATGAGTCAAGAAAGCCATAGAGAGAGTATTAAAGTCACCAAAGGAGTGTTGTGGTAGTTCAATATACCATTTTATTGTTGCTCCCGTAAGAGTTCTATGGAAAAAATGTAACTGAATGGAATCATCCACCAAAGAGTTAGAAGAACACCAAATATGGAAGGTCATTACGTGATTATTGGGGTCATCTCCAGGTCTTCCATCGAACTTTGGGATATCTAAGGGAAGTTTAGTGGGGATTGGTGGCCAGAATGGAGCATGAACTATGGGATCATTGGTCAGGTGTGACAAATCCAGTAGATCCAAAGTGGCTAAAATGGGAAGTTTTCAGTTATCTTGGGCATATTGATCATTTTGATGTGGCATGGGGATGCTATTAGTACCATATACTGGTTGTGCAGACATTGGAAAACCCAATGGCCATCCCATATACTGTTGTTGAGAGGGTTGGGGAGTTGGGAACATGGGGTTCACATTTTGAGCGGGAAATGCTCCTTGCAGAATACTCATCGGATTAGGCTGTTGACCACATGGAGTATTTGAAACTCTTGGATATGGTTGACTAGGATTAACGCATGTAACAGTAGATGGGCTCGAAGGAACAATCTTCCCCCAGGCTGGAGGTTGGTTCCCGGGGAGGGGTTGCCCCCAAACTGCTTGTTTCCCTCATGGATTATTGTCCCATAACTGAAGGTTTCCTTCCAGCTAGAAATTTCCCTGCAACTAAAGGTTACCCTCAAGATGGAAATTGTCATACAACCGAAGGTTTCCCCTCAGTTGGAAACTAACCCACAGTTGAAGGTTTCCCCCCAGCTGGAAACTGACCCATAGGTGAAGATTTACCTCCAGCGGCATAATGGACCACAACCAAAGGTTGCCCTCCTATTATAATGTGCCCCTCATGTGCATTTTGAACAGTTTGAGTAACTATCATGGGGTTAACACTTGGATTGGAAGAAGGAAGAACGAAGTTACTTGTCACAGGACTTGAGGTATAAACATTTCTAGCCACTAAACTAGATGGAGTATGTAAAGACGACCAGGAAATGTGCTTGGTGTATGCATGTGTGTGGCTAGAGAAGTGAGAAGAGAAGCGGCACTCACAGGTTGATGTGATGGGGTAACCTGGGTTAATGGCATTCCCCCAAAAATAGAAGTACCAGTATTAGTGATGTGTACCAAAGAGACTATCTTGAGATCCATTGTGGGAATCACTATTCCATCTGCATGATCAAGAAGAGATTTCCTACTAAGTGGCAAGTGATAGGAAGAAAAAGAGTCAAAGAATCTCATCGAGGGTAACTCAACAAGTCGTTGACCAGATGGACCAGTCAAAGGAGGGTTTTCAGGAAAGTGAAAATCACCTTCCCCAACAATTTCTACCATCCCTTCAGGTTGTTCACCTGGGGGGGATTACACTCCCCATCTCAGAATCAACATTTTTTATGATATTTCCTTCAATAGAAGGGTTGCATGGAGTTTCTTGATCTTCAGGAGCCAATCCTTTCATCCTTCTAGATATTCTAAGGCCGTGATCAGCCACAGTGAAAGTGTATAAAAATAACAATCCCTAAGGCCGACTACGAATGTCGAAGAAACACACCCATAAGAAATATAAAAGCTATAAACCAAGCAAACAGTAGGTGAAAGGATCTTCCGAAGACATGATAAAAATCCGTCAGCTAATACATGAGAAGTAGTTACCTCAACCTCCACGTAACAACCCTTCTCGGTGTAAGTAACCCTCACTTCATGGGATCACCCTCCAAGAGTACTGAAAGTTTGATATGACATATGCCCCAGGTACCATGGGAAACCCCCCACGGTAACCTTTGTAGATACCTAGGATGGGTTACTAGGGTTACCAACTCGTAGTCGGCCTCCAGGGGGTACAATTGATAGTCAGGACCAAACATATGGGTAAGACAAAAAAATTCAAATCTCTTCTAGAGGACTAAAGATAAGTGGACTAGTAATACTCATGAGGACCTCAATCAGATTCAATATTCACAAATCACCGAGACCAAATGAACTAGTAACACTCAAGAAAAACCCCCAATATACACTCTTTCCACTACAATTAGTAAACCTTTGGGGGGGTAATCTTCTCTACTCTTCCTCACACAAACTTATGTTTTTCCCCTATGTTAGAGGGGGTTCCCGGCTATGCCTATACAATATTTGGATTTTGTCACTCTTTAGTGTTATACAATCTTGTTTAGTAGCCTTGTATAAGTAACTCACTTCACCCTAATCCAAAGGCCCTATCCTTAGACTATTGTTGGTGTGCTATAAATAAAAAAATGTCTAATTGATTTTATTAGCGCATTGGTTGATTTAAATGGATATTCTTTAATAAAAAGCATGTGCAAAGATGAAACTGATGATGTGATGACTCAACTCCAACCCATGAAGAAAGAATGAAATGCAAAGTTTTCATTTCAATGAATTCTAATTGCGGGAAGGAGAAGATATTTCTTTCTTTCTAATGCAACTAAATACTATGAAACTTTTTTCGTTTTCCCAAAAATTCCAAGCTAACAAAACAATGTCTCTAAAAATCCCAAAAACATTGCAAGATAGACTCTAAAATGTGTACCAACAAAAGGCTCCAATTGATGCAAGTAGAATGCACTAATTTTGTTTTCTTCTTTTCAAATCACTTTTAAACTCAAAATAGACCTTTTCTTTTGTTTTTTCTTTCAATTAAAATGAAAAGATTCAAATACACTCACAAAGAGTTGCCAATTTTTCACAAGCAATCCCAAAAACAAAGAAGGTGAAGAAAACAAGCATTCAATGAATGAAAGAATCCAAAAACAAGAAAGGCTTCAATCAATGGTTCAAACAAGAACCCAAAGATGAAAATTAGAGAATAACACTTATGGTTACCTCGGAAAATGAGTAGCAAGAATCAAATATTAATTCCATATTGCAATAAAACTAAAGAGCTTCAAACACTCAAAGGATCAAAATATTTCCAAATAAGACAAAGAAGCTCACAAACAATTCTTAAAGAAACACTTGCAATCCCAAATCAATGAAGAAAACTTTCAAAATCAATCAAGTGAAACACTTAGAAGGTTTTGAAACCAAGATAAAAGAAGTTTCAGAACCTTAATGATGAGGATCAAACTACTGGTAAGGAAGACTTTGACCAAAGGATCAGGTTAGCCCAAGGAAGTAATGTTCATTCCATAATTTTGAAGCATTTGCAAGCTCAAAAAAGGAAATTAAAGATGGTAATCACTCAACTTAAATAAATCAAATCCAAATTCAAGTTTATCTGACTCTAATGCAAAGATCTGAGTCAAGAATATGAGAACACAGAGGAAAAATGAGCTCAAAACTAACCCAAGAAGGAGATCAATGCTCATGTAATAGAGTAGACAAGGCGATGAAAAGAGATCAACGCTCCCCAGAATAATCATAGAGGGCATTGATTAGGAGATCAATTCTCCCCAAAATACTTCCAGGGAGTGTTGATTAGAATTTCAACACTCTGCGGGCCACTATAGGGGAGTGTTGATCCCTAAAAGTGGTTAAAAAAGCATAAAATTTTACCCAGATTCAACAAAGAGTAGGCTACTTACTTAGTACACCTCCCAATGAAGGTTATGGAAAATGAAGAGTTAAAATAACAAGTAAATAACCAGAAATATCAAGCAAGCAACAAAATTCAAGAGAGCTAGAAACCGAGGAAAATATCAAAGTTCATCCCCAGTATGGTCGCCATTTTTCTGTTGTGGTGAATTCCCCCTCCGAACATGTAAAACCCCCCTTGGATAATTTTTCCTTTGATCCAAGACAGAAGGAAAACAAATGGACACTAAATTCCCCTTAAGACTAATTTATATGCTCATTAATCAAATCAGAAGAGAGAGAAAAAGAGGAAAATTTAAATGGCTTGCCTCTTTCCTATAGGTTGTCCTCACTACTCCAACTGTTGAACTTGATCTCCAAGATTCGAGTATGGGAGTATCCCTCCTTCAAGAGATGAGACAATCCTCTTCTGCTACTATATATCGTTAGACGAACGAAGATTTATCTATGTTGGACTTAAATAAGACAAAGATAAACATTCTTGAAATGAACAATGTAGACATTAAGAGAAATAGGCCAAGTTATATATTAATAATGGAAAACATGGATAAACTTACAACCTTGTAATTTTGTGCTAGAGTTCCTCCAAGATCACCTTTTTGCAGCCCCTTCGTACCACGATATGATAAGTATGATGCTATGAACTATTCTCTTCCCCCCTTTTTATCTTGGAATGCATTCATTTTATAGGAGTTGGAGGCTTAACTACCATGGAAAAGATTGCTCACTAGATCCACTAAATTGGGATCTCCAACATTTTTAGGGAGAAAATATCTCTCAAGGATTTTGGGGAGAAAATATCTCTCAAGATCCATCAAATTAAGATATTGGTTCGAGAAAATGTCTCAACCATCCATGAGACTCCCAACTTCTCCTTGAGATTAGGAAACTATATGTGAAGTGGATTCTCACACTAAATTGATTTATTTATTTTTAATAATATATGTGCACATAATATTTTGACCTTCATATGATAAATTTCTCTCCCAACATGTCTAGGGATCATGACAAGCACTCCCTCACTTAAGTGTGACAAATAGGTGTGTAACAATAAGGAATCCACCAAGCCCTTTCTTGCATGCATATGTGCACACGACAAATTCTCATTCAGGTCAGTAATCTTTAAAATTGGTGCACTTGTAAGTAATTAATTCAAAATCTAAAAATAGTCTTCACACTTTGAGGTCCATTCAAATTTTATCCCCTTCTTTTGTAAAGAAGTGATTGGGTGTGCAATGTTTGAAAATCCTCCAATAAATATATTATAGTAACTTTCAAGTCCCGTGAAAGAATTGACTTATGTTACATTCCTTGGTGTTGGTCACTCTCATTACTTTAATATTTTCTAAATCCACTATTATTCCCTCCTCTGAAATGATATGGCCCAAATGATGGATCTACTTTTGATAAAATGAATATTTTCCCAACTTGGAATACAATTAATGCTCTCTTAAAAACCATAGCATCGTCCTCAGGTGTTTCCCATGATATTCCTATGAATTAGAATGGATAAGTACATCATCCAAGAAGAATATGACAAACTTATCCAAGTAATTTATGAAAATATTATTCATCAAACACATAAAAATAGCTTGTGCATTTGTCAACCCAAATGGCACTACCACAAATTCATAGTGTCCATATCTAGTTCGAAAAGTTTTCTTGTTGATATCCTCATATTTGATTCTCACTTGATGGTACCCTGATCTCAAATCTATCTTGGAAAACAACTTTTCTCCTTTCAGCTGATCGAAGAGATCATCAATTTTGGGAAGAGGTTGTTTATTATTTACTATGGATTTATTTAGCTACCTAAAATCAATGCACAAAATCAAGGTCCCATCCTTCTTCTTCACAAGGAGAACTAGCACACCCCAAGGTGAGACACTTGGAGGTATATAACCCTTATTCAAGAGTTCTTCAATATGCATTTGTAATGCTTTCAAATATTGGGTGTTCATTCTATAAGGAGTTTTGGATACTGGAGTGTCTCCAGGCATTAGATCAATAGAAAAATGTATGTCTCTCTTGGGTGGTAAACTCAAAATCTCCCCAAATAGATCCTCAAATTTTTGTAGCACTGCAAAATCCTCAAGATTTGGACTCTTATTCTTGGCTATCTCTTCCACATGGACTGAAAATAATTGACAACCTTTTCTTAAACATCTCTTTAGCTGTAAGGATGGAATTTCCCTTATAGAAATGGGTCTTGGAATTCCTTCAACAAAGCTATTTTTTCCTTCTTCATAAAGACATATAAATGTCTTATTATGATAGTCTAAGAGATCATAATGTTTTTCCAACCTATCCATTCCAATTAGGATATCATAAGAACCCAACATAGTGATATTTAGATCAAAATTTTTATTGAATCCATTCAAATCTATTGGAAAAATTATGACAACCTCATTGATCCTTCTTTTGGTTCAAGTGGCTAGCTGAACCAAACATGATCTTTCAATATTACTATTTTTCAAGCGAAATCTATCCACTAATTTAGGATCAATGTAACTATGGCTTGCTCTTGAATACATTAAAATAGCAACATACTAATTAGTAATCTCACCTTCCACCTAAATCATGTGGGATTGATGTTCTGCCTATCGATCTTCCAGGGATGCATATATCCTTGAAATATTTCTACCCACATCTTCAACTGTAGTAACTTCTTGAAAGTTGTGAATAGTCCTCATTTTGTCTTCTTTATGAGGGAAAACTCTATACAAATGATCTCATTTACACCCCAACATTTGATTGGTGGTCTTGGTCTTTTGCAGGAATATTATGCTATCTTTGATTCACTCTAAGCTACCTAAATTTTTCGATACACATTAGGACTACTCCTAAAAGATGAAGGAGGTTTGAAACCTCTCATCCTTTATTCCACTTTTTACTTCTTCATGTCCATCTAAGACTTCTTAAATGTTTCTATACCTTTACTCTACTCATATAGGTATTTCTCCTTCCTTATGGTCTCTTACAAAGTCTTTGGTTCATCAAATTGTATTTTATCTTTGTAAAACGTAGGTAGCCCACTTAGAAACCTATAAATATTTACATTCTCATATTTAATGAATCCCACATATCTCAACAACTCTAAGAGCTCCTTTTTATACTCATCTATAGTCATATTTCCTAGCTTGAGTTCAAATAACTCTTGCATATTTTTGTCATAGTAATTCTCTGAAAGATAATGTTGCTGGAAAAAATTCTTAAACTACTTCCAAGTGATGTTATTTTCATTTATGTGCTTCACCTGCTTCAGTTGATTCCACCACATAGAATCATTTCCTTGCAAATGGTATATGACAACCCTAGCTTCCAAGTTGGAGGAATCATTATGTAACTGGAAATAATTTCTAATTCAAAGCAACCAAGTTTCAACCCTTTCTCCCTTCTTGTTTTCTCAATCAAAATTTGGTGGCTTGAGATTCATGAGTTTTTCTTGCAAGTGGTCCAATTGATGCATTATCCTTTGATTCCCGACATGAGATACTTATGGGATGCTCTATTATTCTTTAGAAAAATGTGCCTTCCTTGCTGAAAAAAAAGGTGAGTGGCGTGTTATGTGAGTTCTTATAGCACTCCTTGACTTCCAAGATCCTTTGTAATTATCCCCTCTTGCATGGGATTTGATTCTTTCCTCGTGTCTTGAATTTTCTCCAACGCTTACCTTCTTTTGCAATTGGTTCATACTTTGCAACAGTTGGGTGTTAATACGATTTTTCTCTTCTTGGGATCTTATTTTTCTCTCATTATCATCTTTGTAACTCTGCACTTCCATTCTTAAGCTCTTCACAGTCTCTATCAACTCTATTTTCTCTTCTTTGCTAATATGTGCATTAGACTCTGTCTCCTCATTTCCCAAACTAAAATCTAGGCCCTTCATTTATTCCTCATGGATATGAGTTCCTTGGGCATGTTCCATGCTTCCAATTCTCATAGTTTTGCAAAATGTGTGTGCAACAAAATTTTATTCGATAACAAAAAACTCTACAATTCTAGAAAAAAAATGCATCATTCATGCCCTTTTAAGACCACCCATCAACTTCCTTCTGATTTCTTGAAAAATTTTCTACTCAAATCCAAACTCTAGGTGCATATATGGATTTTAATAAACCAAGACCTTTCAAATGACTAATTTCTTGCTCAATTTTGAGCTATAAGAAAAAAGTTATAGCCATATGAAATCAACAACTTTGCCCCTTTTTGCACCTATCTCACGGGTACAATAAACCTCAAAGGCCAATTTATGCCACCTATAGAAGAAATCCCATCATGAGAAGATTTTTTTTTAATGGGCACAAATAGTATCTATGACGGGGAACACTCAGTAGCCTTCATATTTTCAATCTAAATCTCTAGTCACTTTTTGTAACAATCTGGAATTGACTACTTTGTCGTTTTTACATTTTCTCCAAACTTGGAATTTTTAGCCACTATTAACTATCTCCCAAACAGAGCAAAACCGAAAAAAAAATCCTCCAGAGAAATTTTTCATGATTGTTGAGGAGGTCGAATGTTGACTAAATATTTTTTTTTCCAAATTTATGAATTGGGGTCCCTTTTCCTCCTTCAAAAATTTTAAAAATCTCCAAAAAGTGTCCGGGAATAGTGGTTCTTGTCTTGTTTCCACACCTCCATGCCAACCCTTTTGGAAATTGGCCAAATTCTCATATGGATATCTCCATGCCTTCTTTTTGTATGCCCAATTAAAATTTTATCTTTATTTGGATCCTAATCATTGAGCCCCACCTAAATATTTAAAAACCACTAATTGGAATTTTCTGAAGAATTGTAGCATAATTGGCCCATGGCCCTCACTAACACTTTTGTAGCCTTTGTCACCATGGAAAAACATTTCAAATTTCATCTAATTATGAATTTTTCTGCTCCTTTTATGGCCAAAACACATTCTTGGCCCCAATTGTTTTTTTTAATCCTTGCCTATCTTTGTCCTTTCCTTTCTCTTCTCTTTTTTTGTTTTTTCTCTTCTTCTCTTCCTTTCTCTTCTCTTGTTCTCTTCTTTTTATTTTCTTCTCTTCCTTTCTTTTCTTTTCTCCTTTTCTTTTTTCTCTTATTTTCTTCCTTTGTGGAAAAATTCCCAACCCATGTGGAAAGAAACTTTCCTTATCCATATTGATGTTACTCACTCCACATCCCACATCTCGCATTCCACATTCCACACTTCACTAGTCTTGGGACTTAGTCTATTTTACAAATGACCATGTGGAGGAATGGTGCACCCGCATGTCATCCCACAGTCGCATTCCACATTCCACAAGATTTAGGATTCAATCTATTTTATAAACACGCATGTGGAAGAATAACACACCCGCATGTCATCTGACATCCCACATCCCACATTTTGTATTCCACAAGCTTTGGGACTTAGTATATTTCCAACACCCTGCACTGAAGACCCACAATGTCTCCACCATAGACCTTCCACCATTAAATTCCATGTCACCACCACCACATCACCTGACATGTGGCCTTCACGATGCCATGTATGAATTTTTTTCCCAAAATTTCCAAATTTTCAAAAATTTCTATTTTTTGAAATTTCTTCCCCGGTTGCCATGGAAGCTCTATAACTCAACTTTCTTGGTCAATCCAACCCTGCAAATTTCCAATTGCATCCATTCTCAACTCTTCAACAATTTGTGCACCATTCAACTCGTAATTCACCATGAAATTTGGGGATTCTGCCCAATTTCCCAAATACATCCACAACTTTTTTGTATCTACAATTTGATCATCCTCTTACCATATTTTTACTGAATTCCAACAAAAAATGGGGTTTTTACTCAAATTTCCCCAATTTCATTTTAATAACAACACTATCAATTTTTCCTCTAAAATCTTCGGTCTGCATTCAAATGTCTGGCCCATACATCCTGAGTGTTGAACCAAAAGATCTGATACCACTCTGTAACATACCCAACTACCTCAATACCCACTAGGTTGGTGGGGTACTCGAAAATTTCTCCAATTTCCACAAATTTGTCATACCATTAAACTCTTATACCATATAATTATTCTTTTATGCCATATTATGAAATTATACATATAAAATAACATGCAAACTCGTGAAATTCAAGTAAACATACAAAAATATAATATGAATAAATATTCATTAAACAAACAACAAATTAAAATCATGTGTACACATCATAAACAAAATAAAAGGAAATGTAATAGAACATTTATTTGTAATGATAGTTTACACCAATTGGTAGCTGACATGGGGCGTTCCTCCCAGTCGTAGGCACTGTTTCACCAAGTATTTCTACAACATGCCACCCTCGTGTTGGGGCTATGATTCCACAAACATGAGTAAGACTCTCTCAACCCAATTCCCACTAATTTCCCAGCCTATTCACTTATGCAACCATCCCAATCACCAGCTCTATTTCTCCCTTCAATCTACACAGCCTAGAGAAGTGCACCCCCTTCTCTGCAACGTAGTCCCTCAGGCTATCACACCTTTTTCCTTGGATCCAACACAGACTGGCCAAGAAAATCCCATTGTTGGGATCTATAGGGATTCATAGTATCAATTTTCATAATAGTCATACAATTCATCCCCCTTCACAAGCTTGGTTTCCCTTCCTCTTACAATTCTTGCCAGGGAGAATGATGGAAGAGTGCTGAACAAAATGGTGAACTGAATAATGGGATCCCAAAAACAAGGAATAAGTGTGCAATATCTAATTTTCCACTTAGAACTCCAGGAAGTCCTCCCCAACTACTTTTGCATCTCAAGACTGATATGTCTTTTACATAAGCCAAGATAAGGACTTTGGGTTATAATAAAAAATATTATAATATTATAAAATCATAAAATTATAAAATATTATAATATTTATGGATTTGGACCCTTTTCGGCCCCCTTAGCCGCCTCTCGTTCCTCTCTCATGGAGACATATCCCCCCATCATTTAATTCCCCCTCATCTCGTAGCCAGTGATGTATCTTTTTTTCTTGATAACATAAATGTACATCATTTACATTCCATGGCCCTTCGCCATATTGTTTGTCTTACAACCTAATTCACATATTTACATTACATTACATTTCGGGGATCAAAACTGGGGTGTTGCATCAACCAAAGTTATCCATGGTCAACTATAACTAGGCATGATCAACCATAGTCAACCATGCTCAACCATAGACAAAGATGGTTAACCATAGAAAACCATGGTCAAACATGGCCAATTTGTAGACAACCACAATCAATCAATGTCAACTACAGTTAAACATGGTCAACCATGATAAACATAGCAATATTAAAAAACCATTGAGGAACGTCATAATATAACCATAGTCATCCATAGTCACCATTATTTACCATAGTCAATATGGTCAACCATAGTCAAACATGGTCCACAAAAAAAATCATGGTCAACCTAAGTCAACTAAAGCCAAATATGGTCAAACATAGTCAAACGTGTTCAACCATTATCAACAAAARTTAACCATAGMAAAACACATTCCACCATAATCAACCATAGTCAAATATATTTAGCTAAAGTCTACCATAGTCAAATATGGTCAATCAAAGTTAACCATGCTCTATCATAACTAGGCATAGTCAACTATGGTCAACCATAGTCAACCTTGGTCCACTGTAGTCAACCATAGTAAAAAATGGTCAACCATATGTAAACATTTTTATACATAGTTAACAATAGTCAACCATAATCGAACATTGTTAACCATAGTCAAACATGATCAACCATGGTCAAATAAGGTCAACCAAAGTCAACCATGGTTAAATAAAACCACCCTTGGTCAAACATGTTGAACCAAACTCCAACATGGTTAAGCATTCTCGACCATAATCAACCATGGTCATCCATATTCAATCAAAATCAACCATGGTCAACCATAGACAAACAAGTACAAACACGGCCAACCATGTTCAAACATGGTCAACATGGTTAACCACATTCAAACATGGTCAACCAAATGTCAAGTGTAATCAACTATCATTAACCATGATCAACTATAGTCAAACATAGTCAATCATAGTTAACTGTAGTCAACCATAGTAGATCATAGTTGACACAAGTCAATCATAGTCAAACATAATCAACCATGGTCAATCAAAGTCAACCACGGTCAAACATAACCAACCATCATAAACCATAGTCAATGGTGGTCAACCATACTAAAATATCATAGAATTTTCAATTATAATTATATTTATATTTTAATTCACAAATATACTAATATTCCTCATGCAGATTGGCCATCTATTACAACCATATAATTTAAAAATGGTATTGATATAAATCAATTGATGCTACTTTTCACCTTTCAAAATTAACAAGTGTTGCATGTCAGCGCAGTCCCCCTCGAGTTGAATTGGGAATAAATGCACAGGGATGGGGAAAAAGTAGCGAAGGCAAATGGAAACTGTAGACGAGGTGTGGCAAACAACATGAAGCACAGGTGGTATCCATGCAGGAAATGATACGTGGCCTCTAGAGCCCCATTTAGTTTTTGAAAGTGTATAATCCATCTTGCTTTTATTTTTTACCAGTAGTCTGACTTGCTTTGTTCAAAATTTTTGTTCCTACCTTGCATGTTTTGTTTCTTCAATGTATTTATGAAATTCNACGTGGCCTCTAGAGCCCCATTTAGTTTTTGAAAGTGTATAATCCATCTTGCTTTTATTTTTTACCAGTAGTCTGACTTGCTTTGTTCAAAATTTTTGTTCCTACCTTGCATGTTTTGTTTCTTCAATGTATTTATGAAATTCTTTCACAATGATTTATGTATACTTACAATTGGTTAGAGTTAAGTACAATTTTCATAGATCACTTGGCTTGTGTGTCTCTATATGTGCCAGGACAAATAAAGTTATATACATAGCAGGAGAAAATGACATGCATAAGAAAAAGATAAAACATAGAAGACACATATAAAGTTACATTCAAATTAAATAAACACAGTTTCTTGGCATTCAACATAGTTGAAGATAAAAATTTCTGAGCACATAAATATAAAAGGAGATAAAAATAGTTTTATTTGAAATATATCAAAAACTAATATTGTCTGTTACATATTCCTGGAATTTATTTTTTACCAATAGTTTGACTTGCTATGTTCAAAATTTCCGTTCCTACCTTGCATGTTTTATTTCTTCAATGTATTTATGAAATTCATTCATAATTATTTATGTATACTTCCAATTGGTTAGAGTTAAGTACAATTTGCATACATCATCTGGCTTGTGTGTCTCTATATGTGTCAGGAAAAATAAAGTTATATGCATAGTAGGAGAAAAAGATAAAACACAGAAGACACATATAAAGTTACATTCAAATTAAATAAACAAAATTTCTTGACATATAGCATAGTTGAAGATAAAAAATTCTGAGCACATAAATATAAAAGGAGATAAAAATAGTTTTATTTGAAATATATCAAAAAATAATATTGTCTGTTACATATTCTTGGAATTTATTTTTTACCAATAGTCTGACTTGCTATGTTCGAAATTTCCGTTCCTACCTTGCATGTTTTATCTCTTCAATGTATTTATGAAATTCATTCATAATTATTTATGTATACTTCCAATTGGTTAGAGTTAAGTACAATTTGCATACATCATCTGGCTTGTGTGTCTTTATATGTGTCAGGACAAATAAAGTTATATGCATAGTAGGAGAAAAAGATATGCATGAGAAAAAGCTAAAACACAGAAGACACATATAAAGTTACATTCAAATTAAATAAACACAATTTCTTAGCATTTAGCATAGTTGAAGATAAAAAATTCTGAGCACATAAATATAAAAGGAGATAAAAATAGTTTTATTTGAAATATATAAAAAAAAAAATATTGTTTGTTACATATTCCTGGAAATTTAAATGCGTTTGTCATATAGACTGGGATTGGGGATCTCGGGGACCATAAGAGAAATATGTACAAGAAATAGGATTGTGGAAAGAAGAAGTGGGCGACGGTAGAGAGCAAGACCTGAAAAGAAGAAATTGGAAGGTATCAGTCTTTGGCTAGACATTTCTATTTAAAAAGGTGGAATAACGGGATGTGATCAGTATAGACTTACAGTGATGGTACATATCACCCCTTTTGTTATTTTCTTGTTGATGCATTTTTATTGCTGTCGTCGACGGCTACTAGAATCGTGGCAACTGCCTGTTTCCCTTCGTCGGTGACCTGCTCCATTTCCCTTTGGACCCATTCTTCAATGTAGCCTCTCAAGGGGGCCACGTTGATCTCATCCCAGATTTTTATGTTGAAAAGTTCCTTTTCTAATTCCATTAGATCGATAGAAAGATTACGCAAACCCTAATCAATTTATTCATTTTGTACTGAATAGTCGACTAGCCAATTGTCCACGTCATCTTCACCATATTCAAGGATGTTTTAAGACGTTTCTAAAGACAACCCCTTAAAAATATCAACTTGTTTATCGAAGGATTTCTTAGTTAAGGGAAAGGACTTGACGATTAAGTTGGGGTATTGGACCTTGTTGGTCCTTCCGGCTAAGTCTATTTCAGTCATCTTTTTGAATAATTTTTCTTTCTTTGATATGGCTTGTGCACATGATTGGACAATGAGATGTAGGTTCTTCACTTTCTCTTTCCAGCATGCATTTAATTGAGTGATCTGGTTTTGGGAGGGGATATCTTCTTATCCTCTTCTCATATTTGTCATGTTGTTGACATGGATTCCAAAAGGGATGACCGTGTCTAAATAGAAATGTTCTTCATTTTTTAAATCCACCTGCAAATGTTCATGCAAAGAATGTGCCCTCGTTCCAAGCGAAGCCATACTTTGTGATGTTTCTCAGGCCTCATCAATCAGTTCCATTCTTTTCTTGATATTCTTCTCCACATAGCCTCTACATGATGTGAGGAGGCTGGAGGATCCTTTTAACTTGGATGCAAGGTGGCAGGCATGGCTATTGCTAAAGGACTTGCAAGCAATGGAATTGGAATCAAAGCTTCCTCCAATTCTTTTACTCGGTCCTCTAGTCTAGAATTCTTGGCCTTAATTCCTCAAATGGAATCATCAAGAGAATCTTTGGTTTCTCGGTGAAATCGGGAGATTTGGGACGGCTGCATGTTCCCAAGGTTAATCTTTGAACGAGATTTACCTTTCTTATTTTTTACATATCTCTTTCCAATAATTAAATTTTTAGACTCGTTGTCAAAAACAACTCTCTGGAATATGAAGGATTCATCTTTATCAAAACATTTGGTCTCAGTTATTTCCATTGGGTGACTAAGTTGGATCACGTCTACAGGATGATCAAGGTTGAGGAATATGTTATCTAGATCAGTCTCAAGTTCCATGTTTTCACTCTCAATTTCGGGCTCTTCCGCCTGCTCTACAATTTTTTTTTCTCTTCTTCTTCATGGGAAGCTTGTGAGAACTATCAATTTTAGCATGAGGAGGGTTGTTATCTCCTCCTCCGTTTGAAGAATTCTGGGTTGCTTTCTTACTGGGGTGGGTCGTTGGAGCGATGCTCCTGGATGTCGTACTGTTGGGAGTGGTATTCGGGGATTGAACACTCTTCTCATCGGGGCCTTTTCCCTGGTGCTTGTACAATTCAATGGTGCTTTGCAATGTGTCTAGGTCGTCAGCATCATAAGAAGGAGTGTTGTCGTTAGTGTCTCTATTTTCACTCAGGCATCTCTGTAAAAAAGAATTGTTGAAGCCAACTACAAGTAAATGTTCTAAAAAAATTCCATTAGGGTCGAACCCTCTTAGCCTTTCAGCATATATTAGGTTCAAGTTGTTGAAATGGGCTGCAAATTCGTCAATTTTGTCGACGTTCCTCAACACAAAGTCCCTGACTTTCCAAGGCAGAGGAATGAACTGTTTTTTTCCCTTCTCATGGAATAGATGCAACCAGTATTTGTATTGCCTTGCTATTTCTATAACAAACATTATGCCCATAATGTAACATGGAAGGAGAGCAGGATTTTCCTTGGAGCCAAAAATCCTTATCATACTACAATTATCCATTTGTTCAAGTGCCCCCTTCCTATCCAAAAACTTGGTTGCCTGGTCAGACATGCGTGGAGCATCCTTTACTAATAATAAAACTTTGAAAACAGAGACAAAGTCATTAAAAACCTCATAAAAACAATGGGAGGCCTTGTGCCTCCACAAGGCCTGGTACCGGAAGTTTACTAGGTCAAATTCCAAGTTTACCTTCTTGGATAGAGACAGTTTTGGAAACATACAACAATGCGCTATCGTGAAAACCAAGTATGATGACATATAAATTTTCTTCTTCTTTCTGAATATTGACAATTGGGAACAGATTTCAAGGGAAATTAGCTTCCCCCAATAAAAAATGTGTTGTTCCTTGACTATGAAATAAAAAATATAACGAACCATGTGGGAAATAGTTGATGTGGATTCATGTCCCGTTATTATTGTAAACATCCAGGTAATTTCCCGTAATGGATTTCTAAATGAACTAACCTGCAAGCTTGTGATATCTTCAGGAACTATCATTGGGTCTTCCGGGAACTCGGGAAAGAGGTCCAAACCATTATTATTCCTTTTTAGGAACTTCTTGGAGTCTTCTTCTCTGAATTTCAATGTTGGCTATGACAATCTTAACATCTGGCGGAATACCTTAGGTGACAAAGAAACAGGAGAGTGGTCCCGCAGTGGAATAATTATTTGGTCTGAAATATATTTATCGGGGCACCAAGTGACCAGCTCCTTATAGTCAAAAACTTCAGGGACACAGTCTTCATGAGAAATTCTAGAGGTCCAAATTCTTTTGTTTTGGGTGGAAGGGGATGAGTAGTAAGAAAATGCCCTTGACCACTGGAAGTTTTGGTCCTCGCGCCCGAATACGTTCATTGTATCTCCACAAAACTGTTGTCGAGTTGGTGCCATAAGTTTATGAGAATGTTTGTTTTCTCCAGACAATGCTTGAAATGAACAGTTGGAGGGGATAATATAACCCTCCACAAATGTTGTTTCAATGTGTGTGAATGGGAAATCTCCTTGATCCTTTCGCTCATTAATGACAATCTCTATGGGTGTTGCATGATGAGTTGTTAGTAGTAAATCTTAGTTACTGCATACTTAGAAGTGCAAAGGTGGCAGGTACGATGAAGAGCATTTAAGGATTGGAGGTTTTGTGAATGCGCCAACCCGACGACGTGCGAACAACATTCCATGATGTTTGAAATTAACACTCAGAAGGGATAATATAACCCTCCGCAAATCTTGGTTTAATGCGTATTAATGGGATATATCCTCGAGCATTTCACTCATCAATGACAATTTTTACGATTCCTGCATGATGAGTTGTTATCATTAAACCTTATTAATTGCATATTTAGAAATAACAACTACCTTATATATATATAATATTTTTATAAACAATTTTTTTATTATAAATAAGACTCTTNTATATATATATATATATATATATATATATAAGTATGAAAAGTGGTCAGACAAGCTTGAAAGTAGGGTTGCAAGGGATATCAAGGAGAGGTGAGCACCCGACGGTCAAATTATATGTCTTTATAATATATATGTGTGTGTGTGTTTTTATAAAAAAAAAAATTGTTATAAACAAGTGCGAAGGCGATGGGGACGAGGAAGAGAAAGTAAGGAATGGACAAGTATGAAAAGTGGTCAGACGGGCTTCAAAATAGGGTTACAGGGGATACTCAGGAGAGGTGAGGGTCCGAAGGTCAAATTGTATGTCTCAGAAATTTTGACTGCAAAACGCATAATTACGGAATAGGTTTGTATATTTGCGGAATTCCAGGTGGTATTTGCAAGTCGCGGAACAATGGAAGGGAAACCTTGAGCTCGCTTGTCCGGGAACCCACAATCGAAAAAGTGGCTAAGTATGGAATAGGGAAACAGTCAGTCGGACTCGCTTTCGGAATTAAGGATTGGAGGTTTTGTGAACGCGTCAACCCGACGATGTGCGAACAACATTCCATGATGTTTGAAATTAACACTTGGAAGGGATAATATAACCCTCCACAAATCTTGGTTTAATGTGTATTAATGGGAGATCTCCTCAAGCCTTTCGCTCATCAATGACAATTTTTACGATTCTTGCATAATGATTTGTTAGCATTAAAGCTTACCAATTGCATATTTAGAAATAAGATCTTATATATGTGTGTGTGTGTGTGTGTGTTTATAAACAATTTTTTTATTATAAATAAGACTCTTTTTTATATATATAAGTATGAAAAGCAGTGGGACGGGCTTGAAAGTAGAGTTGCAAGGGATACTGAG
>SNQJ01S0024084.1:79266-91514 GCA_010110895.2 Picea sitchensis
AATTTCGTTGACCAAGAGACATTCTTGTGAAAGAAAGAAATGATCTCACCACATGGATGGCTTGGTCTTTCATTTTAAGAAATTTAAATTCATAGACAACTAAGATTCAAAGCCAGGGAGTCTTCATCGGGATCCCCTCAGAATTTTTCTTCTTAAGTATCGATTGAGTGATCTTGATTTCTCTTGTAAACAACACATTAAGAAGTTTATTATCTCGAATTGGGTTGGAACACTACTCTTCTTGGGTAAGCTCAACCAAAAATCCCTCGGGGGTGTCGTGAACCTCTTCCTTTTCGCAGGTATCCTTCTTCCATCCTAGCGGCTTTAAGAGCCTGAAATCACTAGTGACGAGAAAGGGCTAATCCCTATTTCTTTGAAATGCATGGGGTACTCTTTCTTCTAGCCACGTGGTTTACTGAAGCTCACTCCTTTTATACTAAGAGGAAAAATTGTGGGATAATAGGAATTTTCCTGATCAGGAGGACCTTTAAACCTGCATGGTTTCCACAACTTGTGTTAAAACAACCTAAAATTTACAATTAAATACATGCTTAAAGTCTCATCTTTATTCAGTCCACATCCTACCTCAGTGAACTTTAGTTTGCAACTGTTACATCACTCTTTTCATAGCTGTTGCAACTTTATAAAGGGATATTGTTTAATTATCATATCCAATTTTAATCTTTGAAAAGTCTCAGGACAAGTTTCTGGGCATTTCGAGACTTCTTCCCACACCTTACATATCCTAAAAAACTTCTTGTTCATTACTTACAACCACCTAAAAGGACCTGACTGTAGCTTATAAATGATTTTTAACTCTCCCCTTTTCAACATTTTTTCATAAGTTGTCCACTAGGCCATTGTTTGGAACCCTGGTTTATCCTAGGAATCAATTCTGGACCTTTTTCTAAGACCTTAAGGGAGTGAATAACTTGTTGTTCACTTTTATTAGTTTGTTGTCCTCAAAATCAACAAGTTGGTTTTTATCAACTTGTTTATATTTTTCACCCCCAAGTTTGTTTTGGCCATTCGGGAAGCTGAGGGAGGACAATACCCAAGGTGGGGGTCCTAAGGGAGACTTTTCATAAGTCTTTCACCTCTCCTTTTCCCCCTTTTCACCGCCTCAGACACATGACCATTTGAGGTGTGGGTAGTCTGAGCCTTGTGATGAGCTATCAAAGAGGTTGTAACCGGATTCAAAGCTAGATAGGTTGGATCTGTCCTGATGGACAGATTTTGCTTATAACAAGTCCCTTTTATAGCAATTCCATTGGGGACCTCACAAATATCTTTTCTTTTTCTTGTATCCTAAAAGTTTACTGAGCATCGAACCCAAATTATTGGGTGTCTTTTTCCCACCTTTTGAAAAAATTTCAATACAAGGTCATTAAGAGATTCATTTCTTTTCCTTGGTAATTGTCATAGTTTATCTCCCTTGTAATTTCATTACATTAGGGAGTCATAAAAACCGTTGATTTTTCCTTTCCTCTTACCTTGTCAATATTCAATTCCACTTGTTCAAACTCACGTGAACAATTATCATCTGTCATACCTTAGTTTTCACTTGGAAAAGAACTAAGACAAATTTTTTTTTTAAGTTGGGTTACTTTGACATCTCGTCAGAAATAGTAGCATTATTTGTGTGATACCTCTCTTGTAATAAAATTACTTACCTGATCCCCTTGCAATATGGCAGGGAGGAAATATCCTAAGACTAGGTAAATAATGTCCCCCAGGATTACAAGAAGCCAAAGTTTGCAAAAAAAAACAAGTAGTGAGACACATACATTTGGGAAACCAAAGAAAATTTTTACATCTGTCATACAAACTAAGTCACCCTTTTCCTCTTCTTCTACACGAAATCCAAGACTAAAACAAGCATTAGTCATTCCATAAAAAATTACCACCTCTCATGTTATCCGCTTAATCATTCCAACAACTGTTGTTATTCCTCCCACGCCTGTTCTGATGGCAATGCCATGGAAACCCGAGACTCCTTTGAGGTTTACTCAACCTCTTCATGATATTCCTATGGATGCCCCAAACCGACTTCCTAAGTTCAGTGGCGTTGGTCCATTGAATGCTTAAGAACACATACAAACCTTCTATGATGCATTAGCAACTTATGGACATAACCATTTCCGATGTCATCATTAGACTCTTTGTAAGGACCTTTGAAGGGGAAGCAATGAGATGGTATTGCTTGCTTCCTAATGATAATATCCCATATTGGGACACTATGGTACAAGCGTTCAAGAAACATTTCCAAGGGTGAGATGATGTGGCTTCCCTACTCAGGGATTTCACAACCATCTCCATTCATGAGGGAGAGAAAATTTGAATCTTCAATCAATGTTTTACCTCCACTTGAGCACAATACCAACTGCTTCCCAACCATTAGTGAAAAATTTGTTCCACTAATACTTGACCGCTATGAATCCAAACGTAAAGTACATATTGAAAGACAAATCAATTTATACTTTAGATGCGGCCAAGGCTAGTGCCCTTGAAATTGAGAGAAACATGGAGGAATTAGGTATGATTCCCTAATTGGTAGTGCAACCTTGTTTTAATGGGAGGCGTAGGAATGAGGCACCTCAAAACGAGGGTCATTGATATGAACTCCCACCTTCCTAAGATTCAATAGTGGAAGAAAGGGAAAGTTCAAAAACAATGAAATTACTAATGAACATGAACAATCAAATCCTTTCCCTTAATCGAAAAGTAAATGACTTGCAGTTTACTAATCCTTCGAGGTCAAGACCTCCTCTCCCTCCTACTCATCCTCCTAGGTGGAATGCTACTGAAGTGGATTGGTGCCACGTTTTCCAAGACTTCCATGATCCCAAGTATTATTACTCATATACACACCACTTGGAATTGTCCAAATTTGGAAAGGAACCTTTACCTCCAATTAACAATAATCTTACTTCCACTTCGTAGAATCATCACATCAACATGGAATATTTTGTGCCTCACAATGATAGCTCTCCTTCCTTTGGAATAGTTGTTGTGGAAACTAGGAGTCAGGCCTCTAAACCAAATTTGCAAGGAGTGGAAGGGGCCAAAACTGATCCAAAAGACAACGGAAACAACAAATCTATCATGAGTGATAGATCACCTTCGCCGCCAAGGAACCGAGTTCCATGGACTCCAAACAAGGTTGTACCTAATGATCTTGCACCATGCTTCCCAACACCAACATATTACAATGTAGTTGAAGATCTAGCAAAAGTCCCAACCCATATTACATTATTAGACGCTCTTAGGACACCTGTTTATCTTGAAAACCTTTCACGTGTCCTACAAACCCCTCCTATTTCACCAATAGAGATGAGAGTTCCTCTTTCCAAAGAGGCCTTTTCTCAACCAAAGGAGGCATATGATGCCATTGATTTAGACCCAGGAGTTCCTCCTTTCTATGTCTCATTAAATATTTTAATTTTTGTGCTCCATAACTATGTCTTTGACAAAGGAGCAAGGAATAATGTCATGCCCCTTTGAGTTATGAGGATACTAGGCCTTGAGTGCACAGGTCCTTGTAAATATCTACTTGCTTTAGATTCAAGGACTGTAGAAACCATTGGTTGCATTAAGGACTTATCCATTACTTTCAACCAAGCTCCTGATGTGAGCATGCTCATAGATGTCATTATAGCAGAAATACTTGAAACATATGGTATGATTTTAGGTAGAGAATGGTCTACCAAGGTCAAACGAGGTTGTTACTTCATCGAAGGAAACCACTTCACCTTCCCTCATAAGGGTGTAGAAGTTGTCATTAGGAGAGAGCCAAAATACCAAGAGAAGGTTGTATCTACTTCTTAAAACATTAGACATGTGTGTTTTCAAGACACAAGGATGGGTACTTATTGTTGGACAAATTTCTATTTTCGACACACTAGTTCAGTGGGAGTTAACTGACTAGTTCTATTTTAGACTTTCTATTTTTACCATCACTATTATGCATGCATGCATTCCTAAGGAAAACTAACTGATTGATTGATTTTCTTAATTATGGAATGTTTTTCCCTATATATGAGTGTATTCCACTCATTCATTGTATCATATTGATCATGATCTATGTATCAATCATCAACTCATTGGAGTAGTGTGAATATATTTTCTCATTCTTTCATATTGAATTTCTCTTCCTTTTCTTGATAAGCTTTGTTTGTGCATGCTTTAGCTATATCTCCTGTGTAGGTTTCCATGAAACACTGACATGGTATGAGAGCTACGCTGCTTGGAGCAACCCAAACAAGCCAAAGAATAAGGAAAATCGGGGTTTCAACGAGCTAAATCCGTGGTCATACCTTTCAACAATTATTCCTCCCAAAATATTACGTTTTGCAGGAAACAACCCACGTGGAAAGTAAATCGACCCATTTTGGAAGTGGTTTTTCAACCATTTGGCGAGATTATTCACCATTTGCTCAGAAAGTAAGCCACGAGATAGCCTCCTGAAACTGATACAAATCCATGGCTGTACCTTTTAGCAGTGATTGCTCTCAAAATATTAAGGTTTTGAGGAAACAACCTGCAAAAAAAGTAAATCGACCCATTTTGGAAGTGGGTTTTCAACCGTTTGGCGAGATTCCTCATCGTTTTCTCATAAATTAAGCCGCAAGATCATCTCCTGAAATTGATATAAATTTTCACTTAAACTGCCATTTCTGCCACGATTTCTTAATTTTTCACTTGCAGATTGAGAATAAATTTTTAGGTGTTCTTAGAAACAGTGGGAGAGATGGATAGGACAATTATTATATAGTCAAACTTGGTGATAATCCTCACACCATACAATTATTTTGATTGGAATCCCAAGGCAGAATTCCAACTCAGAAGGAAAAAATTGTATAATTTGACAATGTTGACAGAAACAAAACCTACATCAACGATTGAGAATATGATATGGGAGAACCGTAAGGATGAGGCCACATGACTACTTCTTGAGTTAATCTCCATTGATTTATGGTTTCATGTTGCTTCATGCAAGACTCCAAACGAGATCTGGACTACCCTAGAAGGACTCTTTGGAAAACAGGATGAAATGTGAGGTCATATGCTTGAGGTAGAGTTGAATACCTTAGATCCTAAAAGTTTTGATAATATACAGGATTTCTTTACTAAATTTAAATTTTTGATTTTGAGCTTGGGTGAATGTGGTATTGACAAGTCTACACAAGAGAAACAACTTATTCTAACAATCTTGGCCAAGCTAGGACCATAATATGTTGTATATGTCTCCAATTTCCAATCTGGTAGATGGCTCAATTCATTGAGTCTCTCACACAAGAGAAAACAAAACTCATACAGATGGGCCTAATGAAATATCCCAAAGCACATGCACTCACCATTCATGATGGAAAAGGGTCATCCAAATAGAACGGGAATGAGGGAAATTCCAAACCCTTCAACAACTCTTCAGGTTCCAGAGACTCTTCAGATTTTAAGAAAAAGAAGAAGGGAAAGCAGTGCACTTATTGCAATAAACCAAATCATGAAGAATCCACATGCATGAAGAAACAGATTGATCTTATGGAATTGACACTTTAGCAGAACAACCTTGGAAACTTCATTCCAGAGGGAGTCAAGAAGCAGAGGGAAGAAGATTCTGCTCCTATGAAAGGTAATCATCATGCTCTGGTTGCAATTAATTCCTCATCTGATTCATGGATTATAGATTCTGGTGCATCCCATCATATGTCGGCGAAAGATGAAGTTTTCTCTTCTTTGAGTCCATGCTCAAGACCCCCTATTCTCATGGGGGATGATACTCCAGTAGAAGTAGCAGAAGAAGGGAGAGTGGAACTCCACAATGATAGTTTTGAGAATGTTTTACATGTTCCAAAGCTTTCTATGAATCTGCTCTCAGTTTATCAGATCACTCAGAAAGGTAAAAATGTTGAATTTACATCAGATTCGGTTTCAGTAATTGCTATGCATGACAATTCCATCATTGCAATTGGTGAGGTGGATCACAAGTCAAGGTTGTATAAATTCACTAAGTTTTCTGAAGATGACTCCTCTATTCTACTTACACATAAGGAGAGTACTTTGCATGCACCTCTAGTGAAACATGCATATACTCTTGTTCGTCCATCAGTTTCAGACATCAGAGATGATTCCATACACTCAGATTATATACATGGAAATAAGCAGGTAGTACAACCAAATAAGAAGCCAACGTCGAAGCTTCAACAGATGCCCAAGAAGGCATAGACCACACTTCAGGCAGTAGGCAATCTTGCAGGGAATCCATTGGATTTGAGGATAACTCGATCTCAGCATGAGGAGCCTTCTCATGTAATTTCAGCTTCAGAACCTGGGATGCCCATGCATTGCTATATGGTTCAATCTACCGATCCACAAAACTACAATAGGGTTGTGGGAAATCCATTATGGAAAACATCCATGCAAGAGGAGCATGACTTAGTCCTACAGAACCAGAGTTGGAATCTGGTTCCACTTCCATTAGAAGGGAATATTTTCAGGTGCAGATGGGTCCATAGGATCAAGAGGTACAAGGCCCAACAGGTTTCCAAAGGACTTCATCAGATCCATAAATATTTCTACATCTTCACGAATACTTTCAGTGAGCAAAAGTTTCAAACTTTGCGGGATCGTCTTGCAGTGAAGAACACAATTGCCTAACAACTGCCATTTTCTTCTTTTGATACATTATCTTTTGAGGGGGGGTTTTGTTCCCACGTGGTTTTCCCTCTTTCCTCACTTTTATTCAGTGTTCATTAGTTGCATTGTACATGAGTACCTAAAATAGCCTAGTATACGAGACTCATTTTTTACTCCATAGTGATGTTCAAGGGGGGTGTTGGAGAAATTTCTATTTTCGACACACTAGTTCAGTGGGAGTTAACTAACTAGTTCTATTTTAGACTTTCTATTTTTACCGTCACTATTATGCATCCATGCATTCCTAAGGAAATTAACTTCTTGATTGCTTTTCTTAATTATGGAATGTTTTTCCCTATATATGAGTGTATTCCACTCATTCATTGTATCATATTGATCATGATCTATGTATCAATCATCAGCTCATTGGAGTAGTGTGAATATATTTTCTCATTTTTCCATATTGTATCTCTCTTCCTTTTCTTGATAAGATTTGTTTGTGTATGCTTTAGATAGATCTCTTGTGCAGGTTTCCATGAAACACTGAAACTTATACTATGTTATGAGAAGAAGATCTTTGTATCCCTCCTCCTAATCTAGATGAGGTGATGTAGAGCATGGAATTTGATGGTGCTAAGTCCAAGCATGGATTTGGTGTTGGGGTCTTTTTGTGTGATCCCAAGGGAAAGGAAATACCTTTCTCTTTTCGATTAGAGTTTCCCAACACCAATAACATGGAATAATATGAAGTGTTAGTTTTGGGCCTCCAAAATGCCTTAGAATTAGGAATTCGTCATATTTTGGTGAGTGGTGTGTTATCACACTAAGTTGCCTTGGGTATTTTATCCCTTAGGTTTAAATTTTTTAGCCTTTAGACTTCAATTTTTCTTTACTCTTCATTGTGTGATTTGCTTAGGTTAGCTTGAACAAATAAAGACTTGAGTTTTTGGCTCATTTTTGGCCCTCANGGATCGTCTTGCAGTGAAGAACACAATTGCCTAACAACTGCCATTTTCTTCTTTTGATACATTATCTTTTGAGGGGGGGTTTTGTTCCCACGTGGTTTTCCCTCTTTCCTCACTTTTATTCAGTGTTCATTAGTTGCATTGTACATGAGTACCTAAAATAGCCTAGTATACGAGACTCATTTTTTACTCCATAGTGATGTTCAAGGGGGGTGTTGGAGAAATTTCTATTTTCGACACACTAGTTCAGTGGGAGTTAACTAACTAGTTCTATTTTAGACTTTCTATTTTTACCGTCACTATTATGCATCCATGCATTCCTAAGGAAATTAACTTCTTGATTGCTTTTCTTAATTATGGAATGTTTTTCCCTATATATGAGTGTATTCCACTCATTCATTGTATCATATTGATCATGATCTATGTATCAATCATCAGCTCATTGGAGTAGTGTGAATATATTTTCTCATTTTTCCATATTGTATCTCTCTTCCTTTTCTTGATAAGATTTGTTTGTGTATGCTTTAGATAGATCTCTTGTGCAGGTTTCCATGAAACACTGAAACTTATACTATGTTATGAGAAGAAGATCTTTGTATCCCTCCTCCTAATCTAGATGAGGTGATGTAGAGCATGGAATTTGATGGTGCTAAGTCCAAGCATGGATTTGGTGTTGGGGTCTTTTTGTGTGATCCCAAGGGAAAGGAAATACCTTTCTCTTTTCGATTAGAGTTTCCCAACACCAATAACATGGAATAATATGAAGTGTTAGTTTTGGGCCTCCAAAATGCCTTAGAATTAGGAATTCGTCATATTTTGGTGAGTGGTGTGTTATCACACTAAGTTGCCTTGGGTATTTTATCCCTTAGGTTTAAATTTTTTAGCCTTTAGACTTCAATTTTTCTTTACTCTTCATTGTGTGATTTGCTTAGGTTAGCTTGAACAAATAAAGACTTGAGTTTTTGGCTCATTTTTGGCCCTCATATAGATTTTAAGCCTAGGTTCATTTTTGGATTATAGTTTTGACTCACCTAATGACTTGACACTAAGAATAACCTATCCTACGACCTCCATGACTTGACATGTCACTCTTTTCACTCATACCTTTCATCCTAGCCATGTTGTCCCTATGTTCGATTAAAGGTGGTCAAATCATCCTTTTGAAAAAGAGCACTGCCAACTCACTAGGAGTTTTCGTAGCACACTCCTTGTCCCTTATTCCTTGCCATGATTCATCGTCATTTCACTGAGGTCATGTTCTACCTTGTTTTCAACACCATGGTTCGTTAAAATATGTATTCAAAGATTTCGATTTAATGAATATGCTAACGGTTTCAAAGATTTGAATGTTCTCAAACTCAGCGCTGTTGAAACTGCTAGTTCAGACCAGTTACAGACAACGCTATGGGATCAGCTGCTGAGTTGGATTTGGAAGCTGAAGTGGTCGTGGTGATATTCTAACCGGTTTCAGAGCGTCAAGTTGTCATTACTCCTCCAGGTGTTCTGTGATCCCACTCCATTGTATAGAGAATTCGTTTGATATCTATTTTCTGAGTTTTGGTAGCGATCGTGTCTGCAAATTGCTCCCTCCTTCATCCCTCTCCATCCATATTTTCCCTCTCATAGACTTGCAACCACCACACTTGGTTTTCATTTATCAAGAACACAATTTCCTTCTACTCCTAAGTGTTGAGTGCCCGAGAAAAAAATTGTGCCTTGTGTGTGCATTGCGCTACCAAAAGAAATGTTGTTGAAACCTCGCTACATTTCCCCTATTCTCTCTACTTTTAGATTGGAGTGTTATTTTCCAGGTATTCAAAGACCATTGCAGCAATTTTCCTTTCACTATATTATCATTCTTTAGTTTGAGATCTACAAATAGTAAGGGGAGGGGAAATTGCATTTCTTTCCTTTCAAAAGCCATCAAAACAGTGCTATGTCAAAACAAGGTGAGTTAGAGAAGAATCGTAGGAAATAACAACCATTATTCATTGTCATTCTCCCATTGAAGTATTCCTCTGTTTTCTCCCAAATAAATTCATTGCACCATATCTTTTGATCCCTCGTCTTGACCCATGGAGACACCTCGGAAGAAGAAATCTCACAAGGGAGGCATTGTGGTCAGAACTAAACCCTCATACATGCACCTATTTGATTCAGAGATCATGGTTAGGGAAGTTTTTCAGAGGGTGGGTTGCCTCTCATTTTTCCAAAACATGTAGAGGGGACATCCTGAAGTGGCAAGACAATTTTTCTTACATTTTGATGGCCTTAATACTAAGGTAGGAGACCTAGAGTTTGAGGTGTCTGAAGCCTCTATTGTAGCAACCACATGGATTCCTAACACTGGGGAGAGATGGTTTAAATCCATGACTTTAAATGATGCCTTCTCTAAGGAATTCCTCAAACCAGATTATCAGATTGACAACTTGTCCAAGGGAGTGCCTAGAAGTCATCTTGTTGAAGATTTTGACAAGATGTTGAAGATCATCCAGAGATACTTCACATGTGACGGTAGGTTTAATATGTTATACCAGTACCATATAAGGATTTTACTTCATTTTACTGGTAAAGATGAAATGAATATCCTTTTTTACATGTTGAGAAGCATGGGTAAAATGTTTGATAGAGTCCAAGCCAAGTCCAAGGCTATGGACACTAGTGTCTTTCACTCTGGATTGATCAGAATGTTAGTCTTGGAAGAATTGAAGAAGAGAAGCATTCCATGGGAACAATTCATTGTTTCTTCTCACATGAAGTTGGACATAGCTTCAACCCCTCATTCAGAGATGCAAAGTCCTTTTCTATCCACTAATACTTCTCCAGCAGGAACAAGCAAGAAAAGAAAGAGCAATGCCCCTACTCAAGACCAAGAGGTCATCAAGGAAATTGAAGAAACAAAGAGGGAGGCTTATCATTCTCCAAAGAGAGACTTTTCACCTCCTCCTACACCATAATTGGAAGAGGTCCCTTCATCCACTAAAGTCACAGCTAAGAAGGGAAGAAAGCTGCAATTCTCTTCACCTGCTTTAGTAGTTAGCATAAAAGTCAGGAAATCATTTACTAGATCATCAACTCTCAAGGAGGTTGTTGAAGCACAAGCCCTACCCAAGGTTTAAATTCCAAAGAAAAAGAAGGATAAGGGAAAAGGCATTGAGAAGCCTATTGAGGTGATAGATAGAGCCCGTGTGCAGCAGAAAGAGGAAGGTGAAGCCATGAAGAAACCTGTTGAGGTCATCAACATCAACACTCCACCTAGCAATCACACCTTTAAAATATTGATTAGACAACTCAGGGAGGCTAGGAAGGAGGTTGATCGTTTGAAGGAAGAAGGTTTATATGAAAGAATTAAGATGAAGGAGCTTATGGATATGTATAGAAATACCCTTGATTTAGCAATATTTGCATCCAGAAGAGCCCAACCTCTCCATAAGAAACTCGAGAACCTCTATAGGAAAAATAGAGACTTTCAATCTCAAAATAGAAAGCTCAAGGCAAAACTGCAACACTTCAAAGATGAATTGGCTCAGAGGAATTTGAATGTTTTGGTAGAAGCTTCCATTTAAAGAGAGGAACCAATAGAGAAGAGGAGCACACCTACAGTCAAGAAGACCACCCCTGCAAAATAAAAACATGATGTTTTGTTAAAAGGAAGCCCTCCTTCCATAAGGAGGAGTGTTAGGTTAATGAAATGATTGGGGGGATATAAGCTCCATTTTTTAGAATGGTCTCTTTTTGGAAGAGTAAGTGATCAAGGATGTTTATGTTTTTTCCACCTATACAGGCATATACAGGCTTCTAACCTATCAACTCAAAGTTCTTGATTAGTCTCATCATACAGAAGAGCACAGACATTCAGTAGCACCATGGCGCTGCGAAATCGTCTATATAGCATGGCCTGCCATTTTTCTACCTAAAGTGATACGAAATCTCCTAGCCGAAGTACACATGAATGCTACCAAATCTCCTAAGTTGTGTAACGATGGCGCTACCGAATTCACATGGATATATTGTTAAATTTGGCAGCATTGACAATCATTCTGCAATGAGAGGCCATATGGGCCACCCTAAGGCTAGCGAGGGAGATTTGGAGAATCAACTAGTCTTGTGAGGTATTGATAAAATCCAAGGGGAACGTAAAACCTCTGTGAGTCAAACCAAAAGTCAGGATGAATGAGATGCTATGTGAGTCTAATGCAAAAGGCAGGGGGAACGTACAACCTCTGTAAGCATAAAAAGTCTAGTGCAAAAGTCTGGGGGAACGTACAACCTCTGTGAGCATAGACAGACTAGTGAAAACGTCAGGGGGAACATACAACCTCTATGAGCCTAGTCAAACCTTGTGAGCCATGAGCAAAAGTTAGGTTGAATATAAAATTACAATATTCCTAATATTGCAAATGATATAAATGTATTGATCTAGTGCATTGACACGTGTAACATTATCCATCATGAAGAGAATTTCGAATTGCCTTGTAAAGAGTTGAGTTGTAACTAAAGTCTCAAGTCTAGTTCTTTTTTATAAATAAAGTGTAATGTTGAGTTGCAACTGAAGTCTTAAGTCTAGTTCTATTTTAGAACTAAAGTGTAATGATGAGTTGCAACTGAAGTCTTAAGTCTAGTTCTATTTTAGAACTAAAGTGTAAT
>SNQJ01S0024084.1:99824-128834 GCA_010110895.2 Picea sitchensis
AGTCCTGCAATAAATTCAGAATGTTATTCACATTCATTGACCTCTTCCTCAAGGTCCATTTACATCACATATTCACATTTATGAGTTTTCCATAGTTCTTGGCCAGTCCAGTTATATTTACAAGTTGGGGGAAACAGGGTGTTGCATCTTCGCAAGTCTAGATTGAAGGAACCCCTCATATGACTGAGGCATCTTATGTATACAATCCAATTTACTCACAAAAAATATATTCAACAATCCCTCAGGGTTCTGTTCTAGCATGATGTGAAGTCTACCATGAAAACCACTAGGGTAATCGTCAACAGTGAAGATCTCAAGCAAGTTTTTTCTCACTGAAGATGATTTAGTGTGGACCCCGAATGTTCTCAAAGAAAAAGAATTTTCCTCATGATAGGAAAGTGTTGTAGCGTTTACTTTATTTCACGGAAAATATGGATGGGGAAAAAATTTAGTTCGTTCAAGGGACTGATTCAAGTTTTCTCTTTCACCCGTGTATATGTCCCATAACATCCCACACGAGTTCAACCTTACAGAGACTATGAAAATAGAATCACATGAATCTCTAAGTAGAGACGTGTCATCATAAGAATTAGTATGGGTGAACAAGTAATTCAGGAAGGTAGGAGGGTTGAATGTGTTTCTATGGACAAAATCATCTCGAAACACGGGATCATTGAAAGACAGGATATAAATGAATGGTTCAGATCCTGAAACATTGACATTTGGATAACAAAATGCTTGATATCCAAGACTTGCCCCGCGAAACATTTTTTGCTTCTCATTCTAAGATAAAGGTCATGGCTTAGAAGGTACAATGTGTTGAATGTAGTTTCCCTCCTTCTACGTTACCTGATTGTAAATGTTGTTCTGCTTCACAAGAAAACGTAAGATATTGTCAAGGGCATAATCATAGTTTGGGTATAGGGGTAACTTGCAACAATCATTAATTTGAAAGAAACGAGTGTATAACTAAAAAATTTGAGAGACACATTCTTCTTCAATGTTAATTAGGGTGACCATAGTTAGAGCATCACAAGGGTTATAAGTAAAAAAAATCAACTTCACTGTACCTTTTCCTGAAAAATATGTTATGCTCTAGAGCTCCAAATTTGTTTCTTTAATAGTATGAGAATCATGCCTCTCTTGCTCCCTTGTGAAGTCTATAGGTTGTTGGGTAGTTGGTTTGGATAGTTGGTTGTCATTGATGTCAACCCTTGGAGAGTGATCTTGGAGATTGTTGTCAACCCTTAGAGATTGATGTCAACCCTCAGAGAGTTCTATATATGTTGGATAGTTGATTGACATGAGTATGATTGAGATTGATGGTGATCAAGATTACGATGAGTTAGTTGGGTACATTTGATGTAGTCTACATGTAGCCCTGAAGGTGTGGTTATGGGACCCAAATTTGATTGAGGAATATGGACACGAAGGATAGTAAAATTGTAGGTTAGACATGTTGGAGTTACTTCACAGACACCTAGGATTTCTTTTTCCTAAGTTTTTTCCTATTTTTATTGGTATTTATCCAGTCTCCTAAAGTTTAGGGAGAATATTCCTCTAGGAGGATATTCTCTTCAATTTTCACTTCAGTTTGATTAGTTGAGTGGAGTCTAGATGTTGCATTGGTTTTGTCACCATGAAAAATTGGGATCATCACCAGCTAAAGCGCATTGTCCTTGGGATAATCACCAAACTATCGCATTACCCATGATTCCCTAATCTCCTCCTCACTTCACTCTGTTTCAGTCAGTTAACTGAAGACTGATAAACTAGTTAACTCAGCTAGGTGGCAGTTCACTCCCGTAACTGCCCGAGAGACTAGACTGGGTGGCAGTTCACTCCTGTAACTACTAGTGTGTGTCCAGATCACTCTAGACCACCACTATGGCGCATTGACTTCACCTCCAATGTGCATTGGTTGAGTTATATGGAGTATTTCATGTGTAAATTATCATTCATTCATTTGGTTAATGAGAATTCTTCCATTCTTTCTCTCTTGCTTCTTCTTTCTCAATTTCTCTCTGCAAATGTGTGTGGTATTTTATATATAGATCTATTATGTTCAATTTCAACAAATTTACATGGTATCAGAGCCGACGGACTGCAAATAAAATCTACACCAAATTATTTTTCCAGGTACCAAAGATTGAAGATAGTGGAAAAATGGAATTCCCAAAAGAATTCATTCTTACACCTTACAATTACTTTGCATGGAAGGAGAGGATAAGCATGCATCTTTGAATCAGAGGATTGTACAGGTTAACCATGAATATAGATACAAAACCAAAATTATCAATATAAAAATCCAAGTATCTAAATCGAATGGATGAAGCATTCAAAACAATTTGCGGTCGCATTTCTCCTGATCTCCTTTTTCACATATCTTCCTGTAAAACCCCCAATGAATCCTAGATCACCATGGGAGGGATCTTTGGAAAACATGATGATATGAGGGGCACATGCTCGAGGTGTAATTTCTCACGTTGGAACCAAAAATATTCGACAATCTCCAAGATTTATTTACAAAATTTAAGGATTTATTGTTGCAATTCAAGGCTTGCGGGGTTGATAAATCTAAGGAGGAGAAACAAATGGTTCTCACCGTTCTCTCCAAACTTGGTCCTGAATTCTCAGTGTTCGCATCCATATTCCATTCAGTCAAATTTTCCTTTGGAGCCACCTGGAATATGCCTTATCTTGAGGAATTTATTGAATCCCTCACACAAGAGCAAACCAAGCTCATCAACATGGGAAAAATCAAAGGCCCAAAGGCGCATGCACTTACTGTGAAAGATGGTAGACATCAATATCACAAATATAAATATAAATACAAAATTAAAGCTCATGCAAATCCAGAGAAGGAAGGGTACTCAAAACCCTTCACCAATGCCTCCATATCCAAAGGTGGAAAGGGAAGAAAAGGGGAGAAATGCACATACTTCCATAAAGGATTCCATTTAGAATCTGCATGCATGTAGAAATAAATAGATCTAATGACTCAAATAATTTAGAAAACAAACCTTGGATATCGAATCCCCGAGGGTGCCAAGAAGAAGAAGCCAGAAGATTAGAATCCCAAGAAAGTCAATTCTATCTATGCCTTGATTTCCATCAAATCCTCTCCCAATGCTTGGATCGTAGATTCAGGAGCATCACATCACATGGCTACCACAAAAGCAGTCTATTCTTCATTGGACGCATGCAAAGGTCCTCTTATTCTGATGGGGGACAAATCTCTAGTCGAGGTCACCGACAAAGGAAGGATTGAACTCACCAACAAAAGCTTCGAGAATGTGTTGCACGTTCCCAAACTTTCCTTCAATCTTCTCTCCATGTATCAGATGACGAATTATGGCACTGGAAAGAAAGTCATATTCACACCTAATTCAGTGGACATCTATGACATGCAAACCAATTCCAGGGTTGCTACCGGTGAGGTAAATCATCAATCTAAATTGTATACATTTTCTGAATTTATTGAACCAGATTCTCCTTTACTGCTTACCCATGTTGATGAAAGTAGTAGGATATGGCATTAAAGGTTTGAACATTTGAATTTCATATATATGTAACAAATTAGCAAGAAAATATTGGTTGATGGTCTACTAGACATCCATTTCTCCAAAGGAATTTGTGAGGGATGTGTTCTTGGAAAACACCCTCAAGAGAAATTCGACAAAGGAAATACTCAAAGAGCTTCCTCTCATTTAGATCTGATCCATAGTGACCTCATGGGACCTTTTCCGCATCCATTAATCAGAAAAGTGAGGTTTTTTCTTATTTTTTTTTGTTGATTTCTCACGTTTCACATGGATTTACTTTCTCAGGAAAAATCAGATGTCTTTCATCCCCTCAAAGATTTCAAAGCCCTGGTTGAGACACAGTCAGGAAAAAAAATCAAAGTCCTCCGAACTGATAATAGGGGAGAGTATGTCAATCATGAGATCTAGAATCTTTGTCATGAAGGAGGGATTCAATTGTAGCACACAGTTCCCTATACTCCACAGAAAAATGGCATTGCTGAGTGGAAAATTAGATCTCTAAAAGAGATGGCATCTTGCATGCTACATGCAAAGTCACTTCCATAGAGATTATGGGCCGAAGCACTTAATTGTACAAACTACATCCAAAATAGATATCCCCATATATATGTCAAGGATAAGACCCCCTATGAGGCTTGGAGCGGCCTCAAACTGGAAGTGACCCACTTTTGTATTTTCGGTTCATGTGCATGGGCCCAGATTCCCTCTGAAAAGAGGAAGAAACTTGATCCACAGAGCACTGAGTGTATATTTTTTGGATACCCTGATGTTGTGAATGGATACAGACTTATTAATCTTTCCTTAGACTGACTCATCATTGAGAGAAGTGTCAAATTTGAGGAAAGTGTCTCGCATGTACCTCAACAACCTCATGTAGACACCTTCATTCTTCCACCTGTCCGAGATGATGAGCATGCACATGCCAACTCTTCTTCAGATGAGAGTTTTGATTCAAAGGATTCATATTATCTATATATAGAGTCAGTAAAACCATATGTAGAGTGAGTGCATCCATATGCAGATGCATATCCAGAGCAGAGGCCCAAGTGGGCCCAGGCTACTCTTCAGGATGCAGGGGGTCTTGTTGGTGATCTAGCCGATACTTGGAGGAATTGATCTGATTTCGAGGAGCCTCCTCTTACACTCACTACTATTGAACCATTGCCACCCAGGCATTTTTTCTTGGTTCAGACTTCATATCCACAGTCTTATGGCGAGCCTGGTGGAAATCCCTTTTGGGAATCCACCATGGAGGAGGTGTACAACTCCCTCCTCGAGAACCAGACTTGGGATCTAGTTCCCTTTCCTTCTAGAAGGAAACTTGTCAGGTGCAGATGGGTCTACAGGACCAAGAGCGCGACATATGGACATATTAGTAGATACAAATCTAAGTTTGTTGCTAAAGGCTTTCAGTAGGTGCATGGCATTGACTATTATGAGACCTTCGCTCCATTAGTGAAGATAGGTTCCATACGTTTGGAACTTGCCATTGCGGTAACCAAGGGATGGGAAGTCCATCAGATGGACGTGAAGAATGCATTTCTTCATGGTGCTCTCTCCGAGGAGATCGATATGGAGGATCCCTAGGGATTTATGTAGGATTCATCTTTGGTTTGTCAACTGAAGAAATCTCTTTATGGCCTCAAGAAGGCTCTGAGGGAATGGTATGCCTAGATGGACTCCTACCTGTTGTCACAGAAATTTGTATGTTTTAAATCAGACCCTAATTTTTACATGCTTAGGACGACGGATTCACTTCTACTCATAGTTTTGTACGTTGATAATTTGTTGATCATCGGTTACTCGACTTCATCGATTGTTGTAGTAAATAGGATTCTACATGACAGGTTCTTGATGACAGACATGGTTCCGCCACACTTCTTCCTTGGAATCGAGATCAGTCAGGATGCATCAGGCATCAAACTGTCTCAGGATAAGTATGCACGAGATATCCTTGAGAGATTTCACATGAAAGACTACAAATCTGCTATGAATCCTTTCCTATTAGAAGTCAGACTTGAGGATGGCGGGGACACTCCACTGGTTGACATCACATTGTACAAACAATTAGTGGGGAGCGTGTTGTATCTCACACACACTCCAGACCAAACCTCTCCTATGTAGTTGTCACAGTTTCCAGGTTGATGTAGGAGCTGCATGAGCTACATTTGAAGGTTGCAAAGCATATCCTTCGATACTTACAGGGCACCATCACCTTTGGGATTCATTATGCAATAGACTATACATTGGATCTCATCAGGCTCATTGATTCTGATTGGGATGGTGATAGCACTGATCGCAAGTCCACATCTGGTTACTCACTCAATCTTGGTTCTGGGCCTATCTGTTGGTTGAGAAAGAAGCAGGATGTTATTTCTCTATCTTCAGCCAAGGCAAAGTATAGAGGGATAGTTAACATAACCATTCAGGATATCTGGCCACAACATTTTCTCACTGAGTTAGGCATTCAATTTCATCGATCGATCGTCATCTGGTGTGACAACCAGAGCCCTCTAAAGTTTCGTAGATATCTAGTTCAGAGGAAGCGAACGAAGAACATCGATATCCACATGCACTACATCTGAGACTTAGTACATGAAGGGATCATCGACCTACAGTTCTATCCTTCAACAGAACATACGACATATATCTTCACCAAGACCTTCACTGAGCATAAGTTCCATTCTCTGCAAAGTCATCTTGGAGTGAAGGACACAATTTTCTAGCAACTGTCAGTTCTTCTTTTTACATAAATTGTACCTTGAGGGGGGGTTTTTCCCATGAGGTTTTCGCTCTTTCCTCACTTTATTTCAGTGTATTTTTTATATTTGGGTACCTAACATGGCTTTGTTTCTGGGACCCATTCTTTATTTTCACCATAGTGATGTTCAGGGGGGTGTTGGAGTTACTTCACACACACCTAGGATTTATTTTTCCTAAGGTTTTTCCTATGTTTATTAGTCTTTATCCAGTCTCCTAAAGTTTAGGGAGAATATTCTCTTCAGTTTGACTAATTGGGTGGAGTTTAGATGCTACATTGGTTTTGTCACCATGCAACATTGGGATCATCACCAGCTAATGCACATTGTCCTTGGGATCATCACCATACTTGCACATTACCCATGATTCCTTGATCTCCTCCTCACTTCACTTTGTTTATTTAGTTAACTGAATATTGATAGACTAGTTAACTCATCTAGGTGGCAGTTCACTCCCATAACTACCCGAGAGACTAGACTAGGTGGTAGTTCACTCCCGTAACTGTTGGTGTGTGTCCAAATCACTCTAAACCACCACTATGGTGCATTGGCTTCACCTCCAATGCACATTGGTTGAGTTATACAGAGTATTTCATGTGTAAATTATCATTCATTCATTCGGTTAATGATAATTCTTCCATTGTTTCTCTCTTTCTTCTTCTTTCTCAATTTATCTTTGCAAATGTGTGTGGTATTTTCTAGCTAGATCTATTATGTGCAGGTTCAACACATTTACAAGACACTCATAGATGGATATTCTTTGTCGTGCAATTTCCAGTGATATGTGGTACGCCACGTGGTTCCTCATGGTTAGGGAGATATGGCCTTGTAAAGTTGGAAGCCCCAAAGAGTGGTCAAGAAGCCCCTAGTTGATTACAAGTCTTGGTCAAAGGGTAAAGTGGTTGCAACAAGAAAGACGTAAAGTAAGGAGAGAGGTTACTATGAAAAATTATATGAACACCTCAAGGAGTCTCTCGTAAGGGCACTCACACACTTATAATTGAATATCTATCTTGTGAATTTTATGGTATAGTATTGTGATATTTTGGCTAGTTTGTGATGACATTTTTTTGAGGTTTCAAAGGAAGGTCTAAGGTGAAAGTCTCAGAGTTGCAACAAGCATGAGTAACCCTAGTTTCTAAAGTATCTGTGAGTTATAGATCAGGAGGGCGCAGATATACGCGGGTTGTAGTGGATAAAAACACGGATATATGTGGGATATATGATCCAGGTGGATATCGGCGGCCACCCACCTTTTCCAACTGGATCAAAACAATTTTCTAACAATTTTGGTAATTTACTATTTTTAGCAGTTTTTAATTTCCGAGGCCATTTTGAGGGCCTAAATGAAGGATTTTTGGGATCAAGCTTCTCAAATATAGTTGAAGGCTCTGATTGATCCCCCAAAATGAATCTCCTCGACGATACCTTTCCAACAAGCTATCGTGCACCCCAAACATAGATCGTATGCCAAAGTTACGCTCCTGAGAAGTTGATACACCAAACTACCAAAAACGGGGTCCACAAAAATGTTGTCTTTTCATCTTCTGGGGTTAGGGTTTTGGATTTTATTTATGATAAAAAGGCCTTTGGAGCCTCATTGTAAAATCATCTTCTTGCGAATGCGAGTAGTGGACACATCTCTTCTCATAGATAAGATGCCACCATTCTAGCATGTCTTTCACTCTATATTTTTACAGTCTTTGTACTTTTTCGCTCATTAATAGAAAAGTGTGTAATATTGTATCTCTGTGTTTATGGTTTCATATCTGATACATTTCTATTATATTATTGGATATCTGAGATATCTCTGTACATTGCTTTATTATATCTCCGCTCTCATTTTGTGTCGAAAAATAATTTTGATCACTATAGAAGAAAAAGTCACGTATCTATGGAAATCTTGTGAAGGTTGTGAAGGGATGTTGGTAATAGGTTGCTAAGGACTGTGGAAGAAGTTACATGTCAGTTTACAGTACATCAGGTCACCTAGAGGATCATAGGTTGTAGCATAGATTGATTCATGATATAGGTTGGTACTTGCTTGAGACACATATCCTGTGATGGTATGTTGCTAATATTGGTACATGCTTGGTAGGGGCATGTGTTAGTGATGTTGGACATATAGTTGAGAGGTTTCCTTGGTGTATGATCCATGTGAGAGGATCTGGTAGAGTATCAGTGACAATGACAGGTTGGACAAGTTCATGTGACAGGTTGGATATAGTGACAGGTTGATTGATATATCAGTGGCAGTGATTGGTGTAGTGACAATTTGGTATACATTTACATTTCAGGGTGATAGGACGAGGCAAGTAAAGGGGGTTGTAGCCTCCTTCCGGTTGGAGCTAGAGAATCAAAGAGTTGGATCTTCCTTCAAGTTGGAGAGTGAGAACTAGGTGGTTGTAGCCACCTTCCGGTTGGAGCCGGAGAACTCAAGGGGTTGTAGCCTCCTTCTGGTTGGAGCCAAAGAATTCAGGGAGTTGTAGCTTCCTTCAGGTTGGATCCAGTAAACAAGGGGTTGTATCCTCCTTCCAGTTGCAGCTAAAGAATTAGGAAGTTGGTGCTTCCTATGAATGAATTCTTGATATATATAAGAAAGCATTTTGTGGTTTTCTCCCATTTGGGTTTCCACGTAAATACTGGTGTACAATGTATTTGATGTGATGTTTCTTATGATTATATTCTCATGATATATTGAATTCAATCATAGATAATACATTGATGATAAATTGTTGAACATTGTTGATAAAGTGAAATAATATATATTGTGGTTAAAAGTGGTTAAAAGTGGTATAAAGTGCTCATACTAATTCACCCACCTCTTAGTATTCCAACACAGGTAAAATGTCCTTCTCCACACATTGATGGTCTTTGTTAATGGGCCAAGACAGGGACATATCATCAAGGTTTGGGGAAAAAGGGGAATCAAGGATGATCCTAGGTGGATAAGGATCAAAATAATTAAAAGTTGTGATGTCATGAGAAGTGTTTGGAATTTTCTTGGTGAGATATGGGGAAAACAATTTTGTATTACCGACAGGGGTATCAAAACTAGAATCAATTTGTTATGTTACTAAAGGTGGTGGAGGGTCTACAAAATCATAATAGTTTCCTTTAGGTTATTTCGTACTTTCCCCTCTCTATTCCTGCAATGTCGAAGATGGATCAAAATAATGAGAACCTGACATAACCATCAATGTGACCTGAATAATCTCATTATATGTTGCACTAACTTTCTCCATGTCATTTCTAGGGGAATTTGAACATGGTTGATTTTCATCGTGAGCTTCTTCTTCAGTATCAGGGAGAACCAAAGAGATGGAAAGGTGAGAAATATGCATAAACTTTTCTTTTTATATTTTATTATTTAAATGGTTATATGGTTGGCAGAAAACAGATCATAAGATTATGATATTAAACCATATGGATACAATGCATTGTTTAATCTCCATGTAACTATGTTATGCCCATTTCCAACTCTCGCACCATGCACAACTTCGATCTTAATTCATAAATCCCGAATCCTCATAAAATTTGAAATCGTCGAGACTATGAATACTTAAATGTCTCATTCGATAGATGTTAAATCCTAGATTTGGTAGATGTTATGGTGGATCATAAAATTATTTTTCATGGACTATTTAAAATGCTACCCTTTTTTTAAATATTCTAATCAATTTTGCACTTCCCAATTGATGTGAAAAAATTAACTCTTAAATTTTTTTGAAGGCCAAATTTAGACGAAGCCTTCTGTGATGAGATATAACCCTTTGGAATGGCTCATACGGGTTCAAATTTGATCGGGTTAAAATTAGATCGTTTATAGTCACTATATGTCAAGTATCATAGTCAAACCACTTTCCAAGTTGTGTGGTTATTTATAATTTGTAAATTTTTCTTTACTTTTTGTTAGAAGTTTTAATGACAGAGTACAAATTCTTGGATTTTTTGGTTGTGTTCATATAAATGGGGAAGGCATTGACGACTTCACCAAGCAACAAGTCTAACGGAGAAGGGGAATCATCGCTTGTTGGGTTAAAATAGGGATGGTCATTCCACCATTGCTTGTCGTTGTTACTGTTTCTTCTCTTTTCCTTTTAGGGTTTCAAGTGCTGCTAACGTTGTCAGATACAATAACTATTAATGGGATAGTCTTGAGCATAAAAAGCACTATGATCACCTAATTCATTCTCGTATGTGTATTTAATAGTTATGCCAAGATGGCCATGGACAATAGTGGGGTTGTTAAAAAAACAAAAAATCCTAAGGGACTAATCCAGTGGAGGAGTATGCAAAGAGGCAAGGAGTAATTTGAGGTTAGGATTATACAAAATAATTTTGTATTTGTTTTTAGTTATAATTTTTAAAATATATATTTAGAAAAAAAAAAAACTAGCTTAGATTTATCAAGCACGGAGAGGGACCAAATATCTCTAGGTGAAAATTTCTTTTAGAGTGAAAAACTTGCACTTCAAGAGATTTGATACCTCTAAATACTTGATAGATCCATGATTAAGATAGATCTAGACTAGTATTCAAAATATAGTTGTAATTATATATGTTTTATTAAACTTGTATATGTAATTTATATTAGTTTGGATTTGAAAAAAAACATTTAGAGTGGATGCTTTTTAAATATACTTATAAATTATATGTATTTTAAATAAGTGACAATCCTAAATATAAAAAATAAAAATAAACTACAAATTTTATTTATTTTAATTAATTAATTTTCTAAAAAATAATAATTTTTTAAAAACCATATAATTCTTCTGACCAAATCGAAAGTTAAAATAAATGCAGTGGAATATGAAAAATGAGAAATATGTTATTAGGATTCTCATTTCCAATCAGTCTCATTGCTATCTCAAAATGCATTTTATAAAGTCCAAAGTACCAAGCATTTTATGAAGTCCAAAGTACCATATTCTAATATTCTAATGGCATCCTAATTTTCAATATTTCTAATACTATTCCCACCCAACAAAAATGGGCATTGAGAGAGTTTACTAAGTCCAGGTTGTTGAGATCATTTCAAAATTTCTAGACATTATCCAGATTCTAATGCCTCTTCAACCTCTTGCAAACCCTCAATTGAGCATAGTTGACGACCAATTCCTTTTTCAAATTCTCAATCTGCCATTAAAAAAAATATGATTCGGCTTAGAATATTTCCAATATCAATATTGAAATCTATATTTTAATCATGTAAAACAAATGAACGATGCCAGAAAAAAAAGTGACGCTAGAGAATGGGTTACATAAAACTCTTATTGGAGCTTAAAAATATTGGAAATGCAACCATGAATACGATTTTGAATCTGGGTTTCCGCCTCATAAGATAATGGCACAACATCAAGTCATTTATCTTATCAGGCGGAAAGTGAAACTATGCTCCATAGGTAAGGGGAGATATATTTGCGTGTGTATATTTGAGGTTTAAAAGAAAGGCTTCCATACTTACTTTCACTAAAAAAAGACATTTTAATTTTCTTATTTATTATATTTAAATATATTCATTTTAATTATGTATTTATTATTTTCTAAGAAATATAAAAAAACAATATAATTTTAATTTTTAGTGTGTTGTGTTAGTATGTGGAAAAGTTGTTTATTAATTAATGTATGATTATAAACTTCAACTACACATTGATGTGATATAGATACCCACTTTAATATGAAAATATTTGAACCTTGCATATTTTTAAAATGTGTATATCATCTTTTATTTAACATACTTTATGCCTATGTGAAAAACACAATATTATAATTATTTTAACTTAAATCTCAAACTCAAAACTGAAATATTTGAATCTTGTATATTTTTAGAATGTGTATATCATCTTTTGTTTAACATATTTTATGTTTATGTGAAAAACACAATATTATAACTATTTTAACTTAAATCTCAAACTCAAAACTGAAATATTTGAACCTTGCATATTTTTAGAATGTGTATATCATCTTTTATTTAACATATTTTATGTCTAAGTGAAAAACACAATATTATAATTATTTTAACTTAAATCTCAAACTCAAAACTTTTTATTGGTTAACATGTTTTCTAAACTAAAATCTGAAACCATGATAAATTCCTTGATGTGTACAATTAAATATATTAAACTAAATATCTTAAAGGATGATAAATTCCTTGATTTGTACACTTCAATATATTAAACTAAATATCATATTAAATAAAAGTATGATTAACCCCGCATAATTCCCTTGACATGATTTATTTTTCATGATAATAAAATAAAACTAAACGTAAAATACACATCAAATTAACATGTTTCGTCACATGGCCCTTTGCCTTCCTTTACCTCCTTTTCATGGGTTAGTATTATCATGGAACTTGGAACTTTTGTGGCTTCTTGCCTCAAATTCTCTTCCAAAATTAAGCTTTCAACATTCCTAACTATATAGGATGGCTATGCATAATTTCTTGAGTACCCATATCAAATAACAAGGGGAGATGCGAAGGGAAAAATATCACACGTTTGGAACATGGGTTTTTAGTTGTTCGAGTGGAAGTATTACATGTTTGCAATGATATAAATGAGACATTTAATTGTACGAGAAAGAGGACAGGTTGGTCCATTATTATGAAAGAGATTATGTGTAGAGTTTATGTAAATACACATACACAGACATGCATATACATATATGGTCGATCAATATCGTTGATGGGGCATCGTTCATTCATATTCAATATCGATCATTGATGGGGGATCATATATACGTAATATAAATAGAAGAATCAGATTATTGAATTAGACGTTCACATAATTTAAACAAGTGTCTCTTACATGTAGATAGTCTCTTCTGATGCTCCATATGATACTGGTGAGCACCCACGACCTGCAATCAATCAATGTTAATTATTATTGACATGCATTGATATCTCGTGTTATATTTACATGGCGAATCATTTTTTGATCACTGGAAATTTAAAAAAAAAAAATTAATCGTGGTTACAATGAATACTAAAATCAATTGCTTTGTTTTGTAATGTAATTAACTTGGATTTTTCTATCAGTTCCTGGATCATAAAATTTGATAAATGCAAAACCTAAGTATCATAAAAATTGATAAATGCAAAAAATGAACAGTTGCCTGACTTGGGGTCGGGCAGGTTGATAGTTGGTGTTTTCTAGGAGGGATAATGCACGAGCTTATAATTGGGTAGGAACATGCAGGTTCAACATATGGACTCCCTAGGGATATGGTATAGTTTCTTCGGAAGGTTAATTCAACTACAATATCTTGATGATTTGTCAACCGAGAACTGTAAGTTAATCAAATGCTAGGATTATTCCATTTTATGGTGCAAATCTCTGTGGTATCTATCTTGAACCTTACTCACATGGAAACCCAGGTGGGAGGATAGTTTATTTCTACTCAATCTTGAAAACTAAGTTTCATTCTAGTTAGAGAAGTTAGGATTTACACCGCCTGGTCCACATCATAAAATATCATAAAATGACAAATATTATTATTGACATGATTTACCATGGAATAATTCTTCTTCAAGACAAATGAAACATGAAGGAAAATGGTGCTAGTAGGTGTATCTTTCTATGAATTTTCTCCATTAAACATCCAAAATACGTGATAAGGAAATGTTGTTGCTTTTAACTCTTTGTTTCTTCACGTGAATCTATCAGAACCTTAACAAAATTCACAAATTGAAGTAAAATTGCTTTGAATAATGAAAGATGGTTACCTTTCCAGTCAATACTCAACACATGCAACTAAAGGTCCCATCGAAAAATAGAATTATAATTCAATATTTTCTAACTAGGTGGAAGGATCCTAGAAAGAAAAGAGGAGGATCACTAGTCTTGGTAGATTAATATCAATTTCAATCTATTCCATTTTCTTTTATGGCTTCTAGTTTTGCACATGAAGGAGCATTCAATAATTACAGTATTTGATCCTGATATATAATGATTACTAAAAATTGCGCTATAAATTTTAACAGTTGCATACAAAGATTAAAAATGGAACCAATGCATCCAAAATTTACAAACATAAATTCCAATGTAACAATTCTTTTCTGACAAAGTAATTAATTTGTAAAAGTTTTGGATGACATCAGATGCTATAAGAAAAATAATACTTATCTATCCTTGAAATGATTTGTTCTAGTATGCAGTTTGTAATGATTTGTTGTATGTGGATGAAATTGTGGAACAACATCTTTCAAAACTTAAAATGTAAATCACCAGTGTTGGAATTATTGTCATTGATGTCAAAGGATTTACGACATTACAATACACACAAGCATGTCCAAGATTGATTTATATATAAGTTTACAAGTATATTAAAAAATGGGTGCATGTATTGGTATTGGGAATTAATTATTTAATTAATGGACATGTCCCTTCATGAAGAGTTATGAAAAAAGTATAAAAACAAAAAGTAATGAAAGAAAGTGGGTGTGTGAAAAATGGATGAGCAAAGATTGAATATCATTTCAAAAGGGAAGAGTTGTGAAATCAATTTCAGGTTAGCTTGACATTTTTGCAATAAATGATGTTATAGGATGTTTCAGACCTTGAAAGTCTAAAGAGACGGAAGAAATATCATGATGTACACGTGGTAAACATTTCATATTTTTTTCGCTATACTTTCAAAGATATTTCCTAGTAGGGTTCTTGAATGCTCCTGAAATCAATTTCAAACATGTTAGTTTGTAATTTTCACTATAACTTCTTTTCTGGGATTCTTTAGACTGTGCAATTTTTACATAATAGAGGAAACATACAAAAGTAGCTTAGGTAAAAATTTCATATCTTGTTTCATTGTACTTTCTGAGATATGCTTTGTGGATGTTAGGGTTCCCAAATGCTCTTGAAATCGGTTTCAAACATGTTAGTTTGGAATTTTCACTATAACTTCTTTTATATGACTCTTCAGACTGTGAAATGTTTACAAAACATAGGATACATATAGAGCTACTTCAGGTAAAAATTTCAAATCTTGGCTTGTTTTAATTTTTGAGATATGCTCTATGGAAGTTAGGGTTTTTGAATGGTCTTGAGCTCAGTTTCAAACATGTCAGTTTGACATTTTCACTAGAAATTATTTTCTAGGACTCTTTAGACTATGAAAATTTTAGAGATCAACAGAGACATACACAAGCACCTCAGGTAAAAATTTTAAAATCAAATTTGCAAAATTGGAGACATGGCATTTTTTATGAGTTCGTTCTTGTGAATAGGTCCAAAACATCAAGCTTTGGGAAAGTTGCCATTTGGAAATTCAAATTTTGGTCAGAATTGGTAAAGGAAGAAGTAGTGAGTAGACCTGGTGAAGGAGGGAGCAGTGAGTAGACTTGGTAAATGCAGAAGCAATGAGAAAACCTGGTGAAGGAAGAAATAACAAACAGACTTAGTGAAAGTCAATGCAACTTAAAGATTGGTGTCTCTTGTTAAGTTGGTGGATAGCAGTGGGAATTGGTGTCTCCAATGGATTGGTGTGTCAAAATATCTGTAAGAGAATGGTGTATCTTGCTAAGTTGGTGCTTAGTAGTGGTGATTGGTGCCTACGAAGATATATAAGAGTAGGTTGGTGCCTACCAAAATTTGTACCAGTAGGGATTGGTGTCTCTAGTAGGTTGGTGCTTACAAATAGTTTTCACAATAGGTTGGTTCCTACAAATATTTGTAACAATAGGTTGGTGCCTACAAAGAATTATAAAGAGAATTTTAGTGTTTTTCTCCTAAAAGGGTTTCCATGTAAATATTGCATTCCATGTTCTGCAATTAATAGATCTCATATGTCAATGTTCTCTTATGGTTGATGAATGTTTGAAAATGTAACAATTTGTCTTTTACTAATTCACCACCCCCCTCTCAGTATACGTGTGTGCTCAATAGTCAGGATATATGAGGTCTTCGGGATATTCGAGGTAGTGGGTAGTCCTTGGTTTGGGTTGACGCCCTCCCTTGCTTGTTTCCCTTCCTCAAGGTTGTTACATTTGGTGTTGAGTGAAATAAGTTTGGTAGACCTACAAATGTGAAAGTATTTATCTAGAAACTACAAAAATATGCACGTTTCATCCTATGTGTGCTCAAAATTCTTGCACCACCTGAATCTCTCACCATCTCATTTCCACTTGCACTTGTTGATAGATGATAGGATTTTTTTTTTATCTAATGGAATGATGTATCCATACCATAAAAGTTTTAAAAAGATATATGTTTAAGATAATGTTATTTAATGAATTTTTTAGAACACTGGGGATTAATAATTGTTTCATAACATCAAGGATTGTGGTGGAAAATAAAAGAGTGTAATGTATTTTCTCATCACTTACACGTCTCAATAGTTGTAATATGCATGCAACACACTTGACACCTGCCAACTTCTATGAAACTACCATACAACAAATAAGTTCCCTACATAGAAAGAACATGGATGCTTTAGTAGTCTCGTTCTCTTCCTTTGGGATTAAATTTTATTTGGAACTTAGTGGCATGGGTCGTTCTAAGTGAAGATGAGCAATGTCTATAAATATTTCTTTAAGACCAAGAGAAAGCAATAGGAAGACGTTAATATTAGGCTTTGTTTTACATGTAATTGGTGTATACGACGAATGCAATTGGATGGAAAGCTCAACTTGTAGTCATTGAAGCTACATTATCAATGCCAAGATCTACTCACAGAGAGACTGTGAGCTAGATCGAGTGGGGGAGTTGATGGGAAATATTAGAAAAAGGCCTAAGATTTGCAATATGTAGCTTTGTTCAAGACATTGGAATATCAGACCTGGAAGGGTAGAGTTAGCAAGGTTAAGCATCAAAGATGTTTTGTTGGTGTTCACTCATAATCGTGTGTACAGTATGGATCCTATGCAAGATTTTACTCAAGAATGTAACGAATCATTGTGGGTAGGACACATAGGGAACAAGAGAACCCCATGGGTTCTATTGACCGAAGATGAGGAAGCGCAATATTATGTGAAGACTTGTTTGATGTGCCAACATGATTAAATATAGAAAAAGTTGTCGCATGGTCTATTTCAACCTCTGTCTAGTTGGATTGTGGGAAAGGTTGAGCATGGATTGATCAATCACATTAAGAGATGAAACCCGAGGAATTTCCCTCACCTACATGATGCACTTCCTAGGTATGGAGAATGTGAGATCGACCTTGAGAGAAGCCTAGTGATAATGTCAGAATTCCCTTCGATATATTTCTTGAATGATTTCCTTTACCTCTTAGTTTACCACCCAATTTGAATGAGGAGTCGCAGCCACTAAAACCAGTTAGGAAAGGTATATGGGATGGGAGAGGATATTTAAATACTTTGTTAAGAGATCAAGCAAGTGATCTAGGTTAGGATGGGAAAGAACCAATGAAACGTATCCACACATTAGAATTGTGAGAATTAGAGTGGGTAGAGTTCTCGGCATAATAGAAAAATACTGAAACTTAATATAACCAAGTGCAAAGGTAAGATAACCTTTGTGATAAGATTGAATGTCATTCTAACAACCTGTAAACATCATGTTGATGTTTAGATATGTTATGGTCCAAACAACAACCTCACAAGGATAAAAATATTCCCCTGTGTATTTGTAGAGGTGGTACTCGTCTGTATTTTTCTTAAAGATAAATATTGAATATCTTCGAACTGAAAATATTAAATAGTAGAATAGTAAATAGAAAAGCCCACTCTTTTTTTTTTTTCTACTAGCTTGTCTGTGACCTACGAGACTATCCCGTGGTTGCGAAACAGTGACTTAGGGGCATCTAAGCCATAAAAATCACCCAGGGATCACACCCAGCCTGAGCCACATCTACCTTAATATGGGTGGATTTTTTTCCCCGTAGGTTTCAAACTGGTCACTTAACATCATAGAGTGCCTTAACAGCACACTCTGTCACCGAAATTCCTACACCTCGGGAACTCAAACCCAAATCTTTACCACTTAATGAAAATGTAAAATATTACAGAATGAAAAAATAATATATATTCACAAAAGAATTCCTGAGAAGAAGACCAGGAATCTTCACAGATTAAAATATAATATATGTAGAAATATTATATAGAAATAAATAATAGTTACAAGAAAAATAATATGATTCTCACATCCATCACATCATCATAATTTTGATCGCATTTATGGGAAAGAAAGATAAATGCCCTCAATTGAGAGAAATATAAAATAGTTTTTTCATTCAAAATAAGAAATAATATGATAGGAAAACTTTAAATATCTTATGCTAAAAGCTTAGAGTTCAATATATTGTTAGGATATTTAGACACTTAGGGGTTAGTTAAGATCTACTTGGTCTAATGTGTCGTTAGGTAAAAGTTTGTTTCTTAGTGTGTTTCTTTAGTATGCATTAGTATGCATTTGTAGTCAGGAAATCTGTCAATCATGATATGATCTCGACATAGAGTGATTCAACGGTTCATATTTTCCTCGATCTTAACGGCCATTGATCCGTGACTTAACACCCGATTGATCCATGATATTTATTTAAAGAGCATGGAGGGTCATTTTCCAATGATTGATTGTGATAAACTCTCTTGTAAAATCTCTCTGTAATCTTTTTATTTTTCATTAATAAACTGCTCCAAGTGGCCGCATTGGCTTGGGCCATGGATGTTTCCCCGTAGGCATTTTACCACATCAAAACATCGATGTGTTGATATTTGATCTGGTTGTATGAGTGGTTACTGAAGGTGTTCATCCTCTGTTGGAATACATGTGTTGTCAAACATGGTATAAGAGCCTGTTTGAAGACCTGTTCCTGTTGTAGATCGAGATCGTGAAGCCGAGTTTCCTCATCTCCATTTTATATAATTTTCGTACATTTCCAGGATGAGAGGACTATTCCATTATTGTTTATTTATTTATTTTGGTTGTATATTATTTGTTTCTGGGTTTCTACTCTTTTATATCTGCATATTCTCTTTCCCCTTTGCTATGTGTGATCTTGGAAAATCAGAAACATATAGGAAAATGTGCATCTTTCGGGTAAGTTAACCGAGATCTAACCCTTGTTGTCATCGATAAGTGAAATTTTTTTCTTGTGTGAAAAGAGTTTTTTTTTAGCACACTCTCCAACAACAACAACCCCAATCCTCTTGCTAAACAATACAATATGTTTTGCTAGACCATTTGGTTAAAAGTTTCCTTATTAAGTAAGAGGTCTTGAGTTCAACTCTCTCAACTTTTCTTTTATAAAGTAACTTCATTGTACTAGTGATCCCCACTTCTCTTTATAAAAGTGGGTCGCTTCATAAAAAAACTTACACCACTACGTGGTCCTTTGGTTACCATTTATGCCTTTTTTTAAAAGGGCATAACTTTCACATCCGAAGTCCGTTTTTAGTGCTGTTATTTTTTTAAACCGCACAATTTTTTGAGATATTTCCATCCAGATCATCAGTTTCAGTTTTTAAATCCATATTATCTACATATTTAATATGTCTTCTTCCAGTAATATTTTTCTTACTAGCACCAACTATTTCCAGTGGAAATATCATATGGAGGATTTATTAAGAAGTAAAGGCTTGTGCCGGATTACCTTGGGAAAGGAAAAAGAACCCACTAATGCTGGTAAGAAAGTCAAATGGGATAATAGGAGTGGCGAAGCCCCTGGAATAATCAGAATGTCCATCTCTCCTTATTTAAGGTTCCACCTTAAAGAAATTGATGACCCTGATGAAGCTTGGGAAAAGATTGAATCTATGTTTGGTAAACTCAATATTATTCGAGCACAACAGTTAGAAAATAAAGAACCGACTTTAAGTCCAAGTGATTTTTCTTACATTGGAGACTATCTATGTAAGTTTAAAACACTTAGAATTTTATATGAAGAATGTGAGATAAATATGGAGGAAGAGTGTTGCATCTATCTTATTATTTCTAAGCTAGGTAGTGCATATTATGTGTTTATATCTACCTTTTTATGCCATGAGAGATGCTCTAGGGAAAGCTTATCAAAAACCCGCTCTTGAGTCCTTTTCTATTGCTTTGAATAGAGAGGAATATAATCTTGTACAACTTGGAGTGATCAACACTACAGGTACCTCCAACAAATCCTTAGTCGCCCAACAGAAAGATAAACCCAAGAATCCCAAGAAGCAACATCCTCGCTACAACTGCAAGAAACATAAGGGTCCCAAACCCACTCAGACAGCTTCAGATCCTAATGGTGACAAAGGAGCAAAATATAAAAATAAGAAGACTGACAGACATTGCAACTTTTGCAATAAAGATGGTTGTGATGAGTCCAAATGTTTCAAGAATATGGCAGCTTTAGAAGCAACAATGAAGAAGCACAACATCGGTATTGATTCTACTTCTTCTTCTTCTTCTCATGGACATGCACTTTCTGCTTCTAGTTTCTCCTTCAATACAACTTCTACTTCTTCTTATGATGAGTGGCTTATTTATTCTAGAGCATCTTATCATATGGCTAAGGATAAAGACATATTTTCTGCTCTAAATTAATGTGACACTAAGAAAATATTTGTTGGTGATGATAGCTCTCTTAGTGTTGTGGGATCTGGAAAAATTCAAGTAGATAATGGTCATTTCAGTGATGTATTATGTGGTCTAAGTCTTTCTTGCAACCTTCTATCAGTATATCAAATCACTCATTTAGGTGAAGGTTAAACCGTAGAGTTTTAACCTCGCCAAGTTGTATTCAAGGATCTAAAATGTCATTAGCATGTTCTTACAACTGGAATTGTTGATGATATTACCAGGTTGTACAAGCTTGGCAACTTTGGGTCATCATCTTTTTCATCAGTTTTTGTTGCTCACATCGATGACTTGAGAAAACTTTGGCATGAACGATTCAGTCATCTAAAGTATCGCTCATTGCAACAAATATGTAATCAAAAAATGGTGACTTCTCTTCCTCATGTTTCATGCAAAGATGGTGTTTGTGTTGGTTGTGTTCTCGGAAAACATCATCAGGACAGTTTTGACAAACATGCCTCTTGGCATGCCTCGGGCCCTTTGCATCTTGTTCACAGTGATTTGTGTGGTCCACTTTCTACTCCTTATTTTTTTGGGTGCAAGTATTTCTTAACTTTCAATGATTATTTTTCCAGACGTACTGGGGTTTACTTCTTAAATCTTAAGAGAGGAATTTTTGACAAGTTTTTTGCCTACAAGGCCCTTGTAGAAAATAAATATGGACATCAAATTCAAAGGTTAAGAATGGATAATGAGACGAATATGTGAACAATAATTTTACAAGTTACTGCACTACACATGGCATCCAAATGAAACACATTGTTCCATATACACCACGAAAAAATGGTGTTACTGAGAGAAAGAACTGCACATTAAAAATAATGGCGAATTGTATGATCCAATCTAAGGTATTAAATCTAAATTATTGGGTGAAAGAAATCAACTGTGCAAATTACATAGTAAATCACACTCCAACCAAGGCTCTTAAAAATCTAACACCAGAAGAAGCTTGGACTAAAATTAAACAAGATGTAAGTCACTTCCTTGTATTTGGTAGTATAGCATGGGCTCACATTCCTGATGAGAAAAGGAAAGCATTGCATCCTAAAAGTGAGAAGTGTATATTTGTTGGTTATTCTGAAGATGTCAAAGGTTATAGACTTCTTCAACCACATTGTAATGAAATTATTATTAGAAGAGATGTTAAATTTGATGAAAATCTCTTTGAATGCGAGCCTAATTGGGAGATTGTGCCTTCTTCGACCTACGATCCATCTTCGATGTTTGTGCCTTCTTCTATTCCTATTCTGGTTTCTTCTTCAGATGATGACAATGAGGATCAAAATCCACCTCCGCCTACTCACCTTCCTCCATATGAGTCCCTTGAACCTGAATCATCACCAACTCCACCGCTTCCTAGATGGGTCCATTCAACACGAGAAGTAGTTGGTGATATTATCAGTGATCCTTTAGATCAGTGTCATACATGTTCACAGTTCTAGCGAGCCTCTTCTCTTTTGGCTCAAGTTTCAGAGACTCATGATCCAGAGACATTTACAAAAGCTTCAGGTCATCCAGATTGGGATACAACAATGAATGAAGAGCATCGTTCTTTAGTGGAAAACGATACTTGGGATCTTGTACCTATTCCAAAAGGAAGAAACTTGTCATATGTAAATGGGTTTACAGAACTAAGTATGCATCAGATGGAATTGTTGACAGACACAAGGCTTAGTTAGTTGCCAAAGGATTTTCCCAAGTTGAAGGAATTGAGTATAATGAAACCTTTGCCTCTATAGCCAAAATGAATTCCATCCACCTTATTCTTGCCATTGTTGCCTGACATAAATGAGAGTTCCATCATATGGATGTTAAATCTGCCTTCTTGCACAGAGATTTGCAAGAAGAAATCTAAACGGAATAACCTCCTAGTTATGTCCAGAATGAATCTAGCCTTGTTTGTTGCCTTAAGAAATCTCTTTATGGTCTTAAGCAAGCTCCCCGAGATTGGTATTCCAAATTGGACAACTTTCTTATTGACATTGAATTCTCTAGATTCCATTGTGATCCTAATGTCTCTACCAAGAAAGTAGGAAGTCATCTCATAATCCTTGTCCTTTATGTTCATGACCTTATCCTTACTGGTAATGATAGACTTGGGTTTTTTGCACTATTTCCTTGGCCTTCAAGTTTTGCAAACCAATGAAGTAATTTTTCTTTCCCAGTCTAAGTATGTTTGTGACCTTCTTCGTCGCTTTCACATGGACGATTGTAAACCAATCCCTTCTCCCTTCTAGTATGGATTCAAGCTTAATGGCAACTGTACTTCTCCAAAAGTTGATTCCACCCTGTACCATCAGTCAGTTGGTAGCCTCTTATACTTGATCCATGCCCGCCCTGATCTTTCCTTTGTTGTTGGTCTTGTTCCCCGGTATATGAAAAGACCCCATGAAATCCATTGGAAAGCAGCTAAAAGGATACTTCGCTATGTCAATGGTACAGTTTAGTTCGAGATACACTACAGTTCAAGGGGGACTCCTTTATTGGTTGGTTTCACTGATTCAGATTGGGTCGGCGACCATGATGATCGGAAGTATACTGCAGGTTATGTTTTCATCCTTGGTTAAGGACCTGTCACTTGGGCCTATAAGAAACAACAAGTTATTTCACTTTCTTCAGCAGAAGTAGAGTACCGAGTAGTGGTAAATGCAAGTCAGGAAGCCTTGTGGATTTGACAGATCCTTTCATAGTTTGGATTCCAGCAATAGCATCCGACCAGCCTTTGGTGCGACAATTAGAGTGTCATCAAGCTCACCAAAGACCCAATTCAACATCAATGCAAAAAACACAACGAGCTACACATGCACTTCATCAAAAAGTTGATTCATGATCAAGTTATTGAAGTGCTCTTTTTCCCTACAGAATTTCAAGTTGCAAACATTTTCACAAAGTCTCTTACAGAAACAAAGTTTTTCAAACTTAGATCTATTTTAGGAGTTTATGAAGTTGTCATTAAGGGGGGATAGGCTCTAATGCCTCCTTCCTTCTCCTATTGTGTCACTATTGTAAATCCTTCAATCCTATCCCAAGTTGTTCTAAAGGGGGGATGTTATGATATTTAGACACTTAGGGGTTAGTTAAGATCTACTTGGTCTAATGTGTCATTAGGTAAAAGCGTGTTTCTTAGTGTTTTTATTTAGTATGCATTAGTATGCATTTGTATTTAGGAGATACGACGGTCACAATATGTTCCCGACATAAAGTGATCCGACGGTTCATATTTTCCTCGATCTTAACGACCATTGATCCATTACTTAACACCCGATTGGTCCATGATATCTATTTAAAGAGCATGGAGGTTCATTTTCCGATGATCGATTGTGAGAAACTCTCTTGTAAAATATTTGTGTAATCTTTTTGTTTTTCATTAATAGAATGCTCCAAGTGGCCACGTTGGCTGGGGTCCTGGATGTTTCTCCGGAGGGGTTTTACCATGTCAAAACATCGGTGTGTTGATCTTTGATCTGGTTGTGTGAGTGGTTAATGAAGGTGTTATTCCTCTGTTGGAATGCATGTGTTGTCGAACTGGAATTGTTGATGAGTTTACCAGGTTGTACAAGTTTTAAAACTTTAGGTCATCATCTTTTTCATCAGTTTTTGTTGCTCACAACGATGACTTGAGCAAACTTTAGCATGAGCGGTTTGGTCATCTAAATTATTGCTCATTGCAACACCTATGTAATCAACATATGGTAATTGGTCTTCCTCTTGTTTCATGCAGAGATGGTGTTTGTGCCGGTTGTGTTCTTGACAAACATCATCGGGACAATTTTGACAAACGTGCATATTGGCACGCCTCGGGCCCTTTGTAGCTTGTTCACAGTGATTTTTGTGGTCCATTTTCTACTCCTTCTTTTTATGGGTGAAATTATTTGTTAACTTTCATTGATGACTTTTCCATATGTACTTGGGTTTACTTCTTAAAACTTAAGAGCGAAGTTTTTGACAAGTTTTTGGCCTACAAGGCCTTTGTAGAAAAACAATCTGGACATCAAATTCAAATGTTAAGAACAGATAATGGAGGCGAATATGTGAACAATAATTTTACAAGTTACTACACTACACAAGGCATCCAAATGCAACACAATGTTCCATATACACCCAAAAAAATGGTGTTGCTGAGAGAAAGAACCACACATTAAAAGAAATGGCTAATGTATGATCCAATCTAAGGGATTAAGTCTAAAGTATTGGGTGAAAGAAATCAATTGTGCAAATTACATAGTAAATCACACACCCACAAAGGCTCTTAAAAATATAACACTGGAAGAAGATTGGACTAAAATTAAACCAGATGTAAGTCACTTTCGTGTATTTGGAAGTATAGCATGGGCTCACATTCCTGATGAGAAAAGGAAATCATTGCAGCTTAAAAGTGAGAAGACTATATTTGTTGGTTATTCTGAAGATGTGTTGTCGAATACTGGGGATCACACCTGACCTGAGCCACATGAACCCTTAATATGGCTGGATTTTTTGTCTCCGCAGATTTCGAACTGATGACTTAACATCACAAAGTGCCTTAACAACACACTCTGTCATCAACTATCCTACACCTCAGGAACTCAAACCCAAATATTTACCACTCAATGAAAATGTAAAATATTACAAAATGAAAAAATAATATACATTCACAAAACAATACCTGAGAAGAGGACCACGAATCTTCATAGATTAAAATATAATATATGTAGAAATATTATATAGAAATAAATAATAGTTACAAGAAAATTAATATGATTCTCACATCTATCACATCATCATACTTTTTATCACATTCATGGGAAAGAAAGACAAATGCCCTCAATTGAAAGAACTTTAAAATAGTTTTTTCAATCAAAATAGGAAATAATATGATAGGCAAACTTTAAATATCTTATGTTAAAAACTCATAGTTCAATATATTGTTAGGATATTTATACACTTAGGGGTTAGTTAGGATCTACTTGGTCTAATGTGTTGTTAGGTAAAAGTGCATATTATGTTTTTGTATCTACCTTTTATGCCATGAGAGAGGCTCTAGGGAAAGCTTATCAAAAACCCACTCTTGAGTCATTTTCTGTTGCTTTGAATAGAGAGGAAGATAAGCTTGTACAACTTGGAGTGATCAACACTACAGGTACCTCCAATAAAGCCTTAGTCGCCCAACAGAAATATAAACCCAAGAATCCCAAGAAGAAACATCCTCGCTACAACAACAAGCAACATAAGGGTCCCAAACCCACTCAAACAACTTCATCTCCTAATGGTTACAAAGGAGAAAAATATACAAATAAGAAGACTAACAAACATTGCAACTTTGGGTCATCATCTTTTTCATCGGTTTTTGTTGCTCACAACGATTACTTAAGAAAACTTTGGCATGAGTGGTTTGGTCATCTAAACTATCGCTCATTGAAACAACTATGTAATCAACAGATGGTGACTGGTCTTCCTTCTGTTTCATGCAGAGATGGTATTTGTGCCGGTTGTGTTCTCGACAAACATCATCGGGACAGTTTTGACAAACGTGCCTCTTGGCACGCCTCGGGCCCTTTGCAGCTTGTTCACAGTGATTTGTGTGGTCCACTTTCTACTCCTTCTTTTTCTCGGTGCAAGTATTTCTTAACTTTCATTGATTACTTTTCCAAACATACTTGTGTTTACTTCTTAAAACTTAAGAGAAAAGTTTTTGACAAGTTTTTGGCCTACAAGGCCCTTGTGGAAAAGAAATATAGACATCAAATTCAAAGTTTAAGAACAGATAATGGAGGCGAATATGTGAACAATAATTTTACAAGTTACTGCACTACATAGGGCATCCAAATGCAACACAATGTTCCATATACACCACAACAAAATGGTGTTGTTGAGAGAAAGAACCGCACATTAAAAGATATGGCTAATTGTATGATCCAATCTAAGGGATTAAGTCTAAAGTATTGGGTGTAAGCAATAAACTGTGAAAATTACATAGTAAATCACACACCCACAAAGGCTCTTAAAAATATAACACCAGAACAAGCTTGGATTAAAATTAAACCAGATGTAAGTCACTTCCTTGTATTTGGCAATATAGAACAAGCTCACATTCCTAATGAGAAAAGGAAAGCATTGCAGCCTAAAAGTGAGAAGTGTATATTTGTTGGTTATTCTGAAGATGTGTTGTCGAATACCTGGGATTGCATCCGACTTGAGCCACACCAACCCTTAATATGACTGGATTTTTTGTCCCTGCAGGTTTCGAACTTATGAATTAACATCACAGAGTGCCTTAACAACACACTTTGTCATCGACTGTCCTACACCTATGGAACTCAAACCCAAATCTTTACCACTCAATGAAAATGTAAAATATTACAAAATGAAAAAATAATATACATTCACAAAACAATTCCTAAGAAGAGGACCAGGAATCTTCACAGATTAAAATATAATTATGTAGAAATATTATATAGAAATAAATAATAGTTACAAGAAAAATAATATGATTCTCACATCCATCACAACATCATAATTTTGAACACATTCATGGGAAAGAAAGATAAATTCCCTCAATTGAGAGAACTTTAAAATAGTTTTTTCATTCAAAACAGTAAATAATATGATAGGCAAACTTTAAATATCTTATGTGAAAAGCTCGGAGTTCAATAGATTGTTAGGATATTTAGACACTTAATTTGAATTTTGTAATTTGATAACTTCAAAATTTGATTGGTTGAGAATTCTTGATGGGAATTAAGTGCCCCTAGTGTATGTTTAATTTTTTTTGTATTTGTTAGATTTAAAAAAAATGATTTAAAAACATAAAATTTAAAAAAAAAATATGAACGGGAAGGTAACGTGGAATTGAGAAACTTGTCTTAATTAATGTCAAAATATTAATTAACCATGGCCATGACCACCAATTTTTTATATGCTCTTCATTGCAATTGATATGATCAACGTGGCAACTACCACCCCCTTACAACCTCCTCACCGCCTCACACCATCTGAACCTGCTATCTAAAGAGTTTGTTCCCGCAACAAGCTATCGATACTCTCGAGAGGTCTCATTGACTGTCAAGGAAGATTGCTACGCTCTTAAATTGGGGCATATTATTGTTGGACAAGTTGAGCAACTGAGGAGGGGGGGGGGTGAATCAGTTGTATACACAATTTTTCACTTTTATCTCTTTAATACAGATTACGTCTTTAATGCAGCCTAAAAACTAATAAATATTTTGTCTCAGTGAAAATGAATTAGTAACCATCAATCACATGAAATGGACAGAGACACAAAATATTTATGAGGAAACCCATAAAGGGAAAAACCTCTTCTTCTTCTTATGGATCTAAAGCAAGCAAGCTACTTCAGTTACATCAAATTTTGTCTGAGAAACTACTCAGATGAGGCTACTACCTCTTTATCTTCAAAACCTATTGAAACACAACTTCTACTGCCTGAATGCAAGCTTCAAATTGCAATGAGACGGTTAGTCTCCCTAGCTCCTCCCTTCCTCCCTTAGTACTGGATTCAACCTGTTTCAAACACTCTTCTTAAGCTGTCAATATCCTTTTGTTAATTTCTTTCTTTGAAAACAAACCTGTAACCATCAATTCCATCTTTGCCAAACCTGTTATTGTTTTCAACCAACACACATCTTACTCACATGCAACTCTGTTCACACTTTGTCAATGCCAAAACTTATCAGCTCAATCTGTTCATGATTACTCTGTTATAAACCTGGAAATCAAATCTTTAGATAATCTTCATTGCAATAAATAATGACCTCAATGTATATTTGAATTACAAAGACAGCCTTTAACTATTTAATGCATTTATCGTAGATGTAATTGCTCAATCAATCAAGCATTTCATACCTCTATTCTAGATCTATATCAGAGTTTATTCACTGTAAAAACAACCATACAATCTGCAACATCAAAGTGTACCTCTTCTCTGTGTATTTCTCATTTAAGGAGAAAATCAACTATTAACCTCTAGACTTTTCACAATCAAGAAACCAAACACATACGTTTGCACTTTCTAACTGTCTCAAACACATTTACCCCTATGTTTTCCTTCTAGCACATGAATATCGGAGTTCTAGGTAAAAACGTTTTTGAATCTCTACGTTTTTCTCTTCGGCAAATGAGAAACAGAGTTCCAAGAAAAAACGCTTTTAAATCTCTACGTTTTTCTCTTTGGCAAATGAGCAACAGAGTTTC
>SNQJ01S0024084.1:128869-156112 GCA_010110895.2 Picea sitchensis
ATCTCTACATTTTTCTCCTCGGCAAATGAGCAACAGAGTTTCAAGAAAAAACGTTTTTGAATCTCTACGTTTTTCTCTTCGGCAAATGAGCAACAGAGTTCCAAGAAAAAACGTTTTTGAATCTCTGTTTTTGTCTTCGGAAAATGAGAAACAGAGTTCCAAGAAAAAACATTTTTGAATCTCTACGTTTTTCTCTTCGGCAAATGATGAATGGAGTTCCAGACAAAAACATGTATAACCCTCTGCGTTTTTCTTCCAGCAAATTGGCAAGAGACTTCCAGCCAAGTACTATGAATGACCCTCTACGTTTTTCTTCAACTAAAAAACCCATCACCGAGTTCTTGAACACACTCTGTTCTCTCTGTGTTTATCTTCCACTCTTACCAAGATTACAAAGTTTTTACATTAGTTGATGTAGTTGTCAATGTTAACTTTTGTCTCACTTATCAAAACCCATCACCGAGTTCTTGAACACACTCTGTTCTGTTTGTGTTTCTCTCACTCTTACCAAGATCAGAAAGTTTTTACATTAGTTGATGTAGTTGTGAATGTTAACTTTTGTCTCACTTATCACAAAAGTCTAACTCCTCTCAACTGGAAAACTTCCTTAACATGTGAGCTTTGGTGATATAACTTATAATGCACTTTTCTTGTCATTTTCAACTAAGCCTTTAACCACCTGTTCATTGGGTTAATTGAGTTGCTAGTCCAATAACAAGCAAATCAAACTCTTACTCATAAATGCAATAATGAGAAGTTTGACATCAATGGCAACAATGCCAATGCCCATTCACTTTGTGCAAACTGGCCAACAAACTCCCCCTTTGACATTGATGGCAAACTTAAACCTATTCTCCCCCTTTTTTCATCGATGGCAAACGATCAATCATACTCCTCCTGTCATAAATGCCAAGAAATACCAAGAGAAGATCACTTGTACAACAATTGAAACAACACCAACTCCCCCTATCAAAAAGACATGAATCTGTGCAAACTGTAACCAACCGGGAAAAAGTATTGTAGAGGGGCCAAAATTCTAATAACAGAGTTGAAAGATGCACCATGGAAACCTCCAATCCTGAGTATAAGGAAAGAGAAAAATAATTACAGAAGGAAAACCCCCAATTGATCCCTGAGACTTTCAAATTGCATTTTAGGTAAGGGCTTAGTAAAGATATCAGCAATCTGATCTTTTGTACCAACATACTCTAGCTTAATGATGTTACTTAAAACCTCCTCTTAGATAAAATGAAATTTATAGGAATATGTTTCGTTTTGGAATATATAACTGAGTTTTTAGAGATACTAATGGAATTGGTGTTGCAATAGAAAATAGGAATGAGAGCATCATAATGAATGTGTATTTCTGATAACATTTGTTTCGTTCAGAGAACTTGAGTGCAACAATTTGCAACTGCAATGTATTCTGCCTCAGCAATAGAAATTGAAACTGTTGATTGTTTCTTGCTAGACCAACTCACCAGACATCCTCCAAGATAGAATAATGCTCCACTAGTACTCTTCATGTCATCAACACAACCTACCCAATCAATCAGTGAAAGCATACAAATCAAGTTGATTACCCTTAGGATACCATAAACCATACTCTGTTGTGCCCTTAAGATATATGTGGATCCTTTTGACTGCAAGTAAAAGAGAAGCTTTAGGAGAGGCATGAAACCTAGCAACTTGACAAGTTGCATGCATAACATTGGGCCTTGTAGCTATAACATATAGAAGATTTCCAATCATAGATCTATACATTGTCTACTCAACATTTTCAGAATCATCATTTTGACTTAACTTACATCCAGTAACCATCGGAATGCCAACTAGTTTACAATCTTGCATTTGAAATTTCTTGAGCATTTCATTGATATATTTAGTTTGAGAAATGAAAATACCTTCATCAGATTGAGTGATTTGAAGACCTAAGAAAAATTTCATTTCACCAAGCATGGACATCTCAAACTCATTATGCATACTTTCAGCAAACCGTTGGCTAAGTTGATCATTATCACTCCCAAAAATAATATCATCTACACAAATCTCAACAATGACAAAGCTATCATGTTCTTCTTTGATATAAAGATTACTATCAGTGTTGCCTTTTCTGTATCCTTGTTGCCTTAAGTATTTATCAAGCCTGGAATACCAAGCTCTTGGAGCTTTCTTTAGCCCATACAAAGCCTTTTTCAACCTGTAAACATGATTTTATGCTTCTTGCACCTGAAACCCATCTGGTTGTTCCATGTATACTTCTTCCTCTAATTTACCATTTAAAAATGCAGATTTTATATCCATTTGATAAACTTTAATGTGCTTGGAACTAGCATAAGCCAAAATCAGCCTAATGGATTCCATTCTTACAATAGGAGAATAATTTTCTCCATAATCTATGCCTTCTACCTATGCATACCCTTTACAAACCAGTCTAGCTTTATTTCTAGTCGCTTTACCTGCTTCATCCAACTTATTTCTGAAGACCCATTTAGCCCCAATAACATTCTTATTTAAAGGTCTAGGAACCAATTCCCATGTCTCATTATTTTCTATTTGACTAATATCTTCTTTCATTTCTTTCATCTAGTATTCATCATTGATTGCTTCTTCAACATTCTTGGGTTCAAACAGAGAGAGTAATGATACATGTTCATGATTTGAACTAGATTCTTGCCTTTTGCTTCTAGTTTCAACACCTGCATGTCTATCACCAATGATTTTCTCCTCAAGATGATTTCTTTGTACCCTTCTATTTGGAGTCTTAGATGGAGTAGACCCCTGCACCAAAGTAGGAATCATATTTTCATTGCTAGCTGATTTAGTTTCCTTTGTATCAATTGATTCTTCTTCCATTTTCAGTTTGTCATATATTTCATATGTCTAATGATCTTTCTGTTCAATTTTGGATTTTAAAAATGAAGATTCATCAAATTTAACATATATGGCTTCAACAACTTTCTTCAATCTGAAATTGTAGCACTTATAAGATTTTCTTGAGCATGAATATCCAACTAAAATACCTTCATCAGTTCTAGAATCCAATTTGCCCATATTTTTATCAACTTTCTTTATGTAACATTTACTACCAAAGATTCTAAAGTGTTTTACACTTGCTAGCCTACCTTTCCATAACTAATAAGGTGTTTTGTCATAGTTATTTCTCAACAAGCTTCTATTCAGAATATGAACAGCAGTATGGATAGCTTGAGGCCAAAGTATGTTACTTAGTTTAGATTCATTTAGCATTGTTCTTAGCATCTCCATAACAGTCCTATTTTTCCTTTCAACAACACCATTTTGTTGAGGTGTTTCAGTAACAGAAAAATGTCTTTTGATACCATTATCATCACAATACTTATTGAATTCTTTAGAAACAAACTCTCCCTCATTGTCTGATCTTAAGCATTTAATTTTCATGTCAATTTCATTTTTAGTCAATTCTTTGAAAATTTGAAAATAATTGAATGTTTTAGACTTGTTTTTCAACAGAAACATCCAAGTCATCTGAGTAAAGTCATCCACAAATAACATAAAATATATTTCACCATTTAATCATGTTGTCCTCATAGGTCCACAAACATCAGCATGTACTATTTCCAAAGGTTTTGTTGTAGAGTGTTCTTTGGTCTTAAACCTAACTCTAGTTTGTTTACCATGTTGACACTGTTTGCAAATAGAACTGGTAAGATTCTTCATGACAAGTAAATCTCTTATAGATTCCTTTTTGTTTAACTGAATCAGATTTTCAAAGTTAATATGCCCAACCCTTTTGTGCCACAACCAACTTTCATCTTCATTCCCAAGATAACAATTTTCCTTTTTCTCATCTAGTATGTAAATGTTGTTCAGTGTTCTTGTAGTTGTTCCAACTAACTTATTTGTTTTGACATCTCTGATTTGAAAATTTTTAGAATAAAAAATCATATAATGCCCTTTATCACAAGTTTGACTTACACTTAATAAATTGTGTTACATATCCTCAACCAGCAAGACATTTTCAGCCATAATATTTTTGTTATTCAGACACACAGTACCTCTTCCAATTATCCTAGCTGATTGTTCATTACCAAAAGTGACTGTACCTTCTTTCCCTTCATCTAATGTAACAAAATTATGTTTTGTGTCTGTCATATTCTTTGAACATCCACTATCCACACACCATTTTACTTTATGATCAGCTTGTAAAGCTAGAGTGCATTTTTCAGATTCTAAATGGTCACTTTTCTTTTTCCACCATCTAGATTTCTGATTAACGTATTTGGGTTCAATAGATTTTTGAAATTTGATTGGACAGTTTCATGACACATGTCTAAAATTATTACACCTATGACATTCACCCTCAAACCTTAAAACATCAAATCTTTTATAGGAATTGTTCACACTATTTTGAATGGTTCTATCATGCCTTCTTCCATAATCAAACCTGGATTTGTCATGACTGTTATGTGCAATTATGTTTCTTGAAAAGGCATTGAAAAAAACAGCTTTATGTCCATACTTGTAACAAAATAAACAATTTCCATCAAACCTGTTTCGGTTCCTATGATAGCTTCTTCCATGTACTGTTGAAGTATGATTTCCTTCTTTCTTTACTGATTCCATCCACTTGCTAGTGTTTTTCACATTTTTATGTCCTGTACCTTCTTTTTCAAGACTTGTACTAGTACTTGCATTAGTAACCTCAGATTTTTAACCAATTCCAGTTTTGTCATTTGTTGTTCTTTGATTACTAATAATCTATTTCAAAATCCTTGAGCCATCATCCATGTTATTTTCTTGTACCTTCTTTCTTAATGAGACAACTTCAAGTTTCATACCATCATTTTCCTTTTCCTTTTCTACAAGAAAATTGTTTAGTGCTTCCTCAATTACTCCAACTTCTTCTGTTTTGAGCTTTAAATCAATTATCATAGTTTCAGTGCTTTCTATCAACTTGTTAGATTTTTGTATCTCATTTTCAGGTTTCTTAATTTCTTCTTTGAAATGTTTACATTCTCTTCTTACCTTTCTGAGTTCAGTCAAAGCACTTACAAGCTCAACTTCCAAATCAACTTCACCTTATTCTTCTTCATTAACTTTATCATTCTGATTTTCTATAGCCATAAACAGTCTTATATCTGAGCTAACATCACTTTCATCTGATTCTGAAGAGTCACTAACATCTTTAATAAATAGACTTTTCTTTTTATATGAGTTTCTTTGAAAAGACCTCTTATACTTGTTCTTGTATTCTTTACCCTTTCTATTGCTTTCTTCTTCACCATCAGAATGCTTATTGAAAGGACACTTAGAAGAAAAATGTCCTATTCTACCACAACCAAAACATTTAAGAGGAAGCTTACCTTTGTATTTTCCAGTACCCTTTTTCATATTTTTGACAAAATTAGCTTCTTCCATATCCTCTTTTGAATCCCCATAATTGTTGGTTTCTACTTCAACTTTTTTCTTGCCCTTCTTTGCTGCCTTGAAAGTGTTGTTTTTCTTCATATAAGATATGATCAATGTTCGATATATTATTACAATAATGAGTGTTCCATATATAGGGAACATAAGGTGACCATCCATGAAAGGATGCATCCCTTGAATAATCAATAAGTAGTTATTGATTATTTAAAGGATGCATCCTTTCATGGATGGTCACATTATGTTCCCTATATATGGAACACTCGTTATTGTAATAATATATCGAACATTGATCATATCTTATATGAAGAAAAACAACATGGTATCAGAGTAGGATTGGGCCTCACTCCCTAATAGGAGGGCCCAGTTAAAAAGAAAGAAAAACAACAGAAAGATGCTTCTTTCTTGGCAAAATTCTCACCAGAGATCCTCATCTCATATGCTATTAGTATCCCATGTAGTTCATCCATTTCTAAAGTAGCAAGATCAGTTCTTTCTTCTAAAGAAGATATTTTTGGATCAAATCTTACAGGCAGAGATATAAGTACCTTTTTTACAATATTAACATTTTTAACTTCTTCTCCTAGACCTCTCATGGTATTAACTACTTCATCAATACGAAGGAAGTAAGTTTCGTTATCTTCAGATCCTTCCATTTTTAAAATTTCAAATTGACTCCTATATGACTGTAACTTAGCATTCTTCACCTTAGTATCTCCCATGATTCATAAACATTTTTCATCTTGTCCCATAATTCTTTTGCTGACACACAGTGCATAACCTTAATAAATTATGACCCTGCTAAACCTCCAAGTATTGCATACATAGCTTTGGAATTGCTTTCATAAAGTTTCTTACCTGCAACATCTGTTGGAATGGTTGCTGGAACACTATATTCATTCAACACATCTTGCCAAACATCTACTCCTTGAGCTTGCAAAAACAATTTCATCTTGATACTCCAAAAGGTGTAGTTATGTCCATCAAATAGAGGTAATCCATGTTTTGTAAATTCAGATTTCTTATCCATCATAAAAGACCAAACTTCTAGTGATTAAACTGAGTTCTGAAGTAACTCAATCTAATACCAATTGTTGGAAAAGTTGAGCAACTGAGAGGGGGGGGTGAATCAAATGTATACACAAATTTTCACTTTTATCTCTTTAACACAGATTACTTCTTTAATGCAGCGTAAAAATTAATAAATATTTTGTCTCAGTGAAAATGAATTAGTAACCATCAATCACATGAAATGGACATAGACACAAAATATTTATGAGGAAACCCACAAAGGGAAAAACCTCTTCTTCTTCTTATGGATGTAAAGCAATCAAGTTGCTTCAGTTATATCAAATTTTGTCTGAGCAACTACTCAGATGAGGCTACTACCTCTTTATCTTCAGCACCTACTGAAAGACAGCTTCTACTGCCTGAATGCAAGATTCAACCTGCAATGAGATGGTTAGTCTCCCTAGCTCCTCCATTCCTCCCTTAGTACTGGCTTCAACCTGTTTCAAACACTCTTCTTAAACTGTCAATATCCTTTTGTTAATTTCTTTCTATGAAAACAAACATGTAACCATCAATTCCATCTTTGTCAAACCTATTATTGTTTTCAACCAACACACATCTTACTTACATGCAACTCTGTTCACACTCTGTCAATGTCAAAACTTATCAGCTCAATCTGTTCATGATTACTCTGTTATAAACATGGAAATCAAATCTGTAGATAATCTTCATTGCAATAAATAATGACCTCAATGTATATTTGAATTACAAAGACAACCTTTAACTATTTAATGCATTTACCTTAGATGTAATTTCTCAATCAATCAAGCATTTCATACCTTTATTCTAGATCTATATCAGAGTTTATTCACTGTAAAAACAACCATACAATCTGCAACATCAGAGTGTACCTCTTCTTTGTGCATTTCTCATTTAAGGAGAAAATCGAATATTAACCTCTGGACTTTTCACAAGCAATAAACCAAACACATACCTCTGCACTTTCTAACTGTCTCAAACACATTTACCCCTGCATTTTCCTTCCAGCAAATGAGTAATGGAGTTCTAGGTAAAAACGTTTTTTAATCTCTATGTTTTTCTCTTCAACAAATGAGCAACAGAGTTTCAAGAAAATACGTTTTTGAATCTCTACGTTTTTCTCTTCGGCAAATGAGCAACAGAGTTTCAAGAAAAAAAATGTTTTTGAATCTCTACGTTTTTCTCTTCGGTAAATGAGCAATAGAGTTTCAAGAAAAACCATTTTTGAATCTTTACATTTTTCTCTTCGGCAAATGAGCAACATAGTTCCAAGAAAAAACGTTTTCGAATCTCTATGTTTTTCTCTTTGACAAATGATGAATGGAGTTCCAGACAAAAACGTGTATAACCCTCTGCATTTTTCTTCCAACAAATTGGCAAGAGACTTCCATCCAAGTACCGTGAATGACCCTCTGCGTTTTTCTTCAACTAAAAAACCCATCACCGAGTTCTTGAACACACTCTGTTCTCTTTGTGTTTATCTTTCACTCATACCAATATCAGAAAGTGTTTACATTAGTTGATGTAGCTGTCAATTTTAACTTTTGTCTCACTTATCAAAACCCATCACCGAGTTCTTGAACACACTCTCTTATGTTTTTGTTTCTCTCACTCTTACCAAGATCAGAAAGTTTTTACATTAGTTGATGTAATTGTCAATGTTAACTTTTGTCTCACTTATCACAAAATTCTAACTCCTCTTAACTGGAAAACTTCCTTAACATGTGAGCTTTGGTGATATAACTTATAATGCACTTTTCTTGTCATTTTCAACTAAGTCTTTGACCACCCGTTCATTGGGTTAACTGAGTTTCTAGTCCAATAACAAGCAAATCAAACTCTTACTCATAAATGCAATAATGAGAAGTTTGACATCAATGGCAACAATGCCAATGCGCATTCACTCTGTGCAAACTGACCAACAATTATTATTCTTATGTTATAATCCTTCTGAATTTAGAAAATATTTCAAGGTAACAATATTAATGACTACATTGTGCAGGTTAACTATGTCGTTTCTTGCCACACTAATGTTGTTTTTGTTGATTGTTGTGGGATAATGTGAGAGGGTACTTACTTTTTGTTGCCTTGGGTTGCTTGAGCTTGTTGTTGCCTTGAGTTGCTTGAAGTGGTGTGATGTGCTCAGGTGTGCCGAAAATACAATTGTTTCTTTTATGTTTTGATAAAATGACCAAAATGACCATAGAAACCAAGCATTGTCTATGGGTTACTGCCCATTTCTTCTTATGAGGAATCACAAAGAATTTCCTAAAACTACTTATCTTGGATGTTTCTTAGAAACCTCCTTTCCTCTTTTTTGGTTGCTTTCCTCTTGGTTGGTTGCTTGGCTTCCAAGCAAAATTCCTTGTTCCTCTTGGTTGGTTGTTGGTTGCTTGGATTCCAAGCAACGTTACTCTTGGCGGCTTCCAACCAGCGTGAACCAACGTCCATGATTCCAACCAATGCATGAATGTCCAGGCTTCCAACCAATTTCCATATCCTCTCATCACTACAAAACCAGCTTCCATTTCCTCTCATCCATGAGACTCCAACAATTTAACATTATAGATTATTTTCATCATTCATGTTTTAAATTTTTTATGACATGAAAACTATAAATTATCAAAGTAGGGATCAAGCTAACTTAATCCTTCTATGCACACATCATATGAAGGATAAATATATGAAGCATAAATATAGATATGAAGGAAGAAGTGTCTAAACCTAGCAAGGACTTGTTGGTAGCGATTTTGTTTTGCAGGTTTCTTGCATGCATCACCAACTGAGTTGCACTTGATGTTGTCTATTTAATCTAATTTTTGTTTCTCCTATTTTTCTCTTCCTACATCACCAATGAATATTAGTGTATTCAAGACCATAAGAAACTACCATGGGAATTAATATTTCAAAAGAATTGATCAACTTACCTTTAATTTGTCTTTCTTTCATTGCCCTGACCTTCTATAATCGATCCCCCCTCTCTTCGATTACACGATAACTAGGGTTTCTGGTCGAATGGTTGCAGACCAAAGATAAATGCTCTATAACTATCCTATTTGAATAGTTGTAATCTGATCTCTCTTCCCCAACATTTCCTCTCATTAGCTATTAGTTGTTCAGGATGAAAGGATGCTTTATTATTCACTACGCTGTGCAAATCATAGCTTAGCGTCTTTCCAGCCACCCACATCTATTGACTGGACATGTACTGGGCATGCTTTCAATATACCCATGTGTTGTTTGGTGCCATGGTGCCATTTATGTATGGGAAAATGACTTACTACCCACACAGATTCCACCTCTAGGGTTTCAATATGAAATGTAATCCTGAGCATAAAAGAGTAATCCAACTTCTCATTGACTGGGATTGACGTTACCTTGCATGACCGAAATTGATAGAGCTTGTGGAGTTTGATTGAATTTACTGATCCCTTTACCTTGCATGAGCGAACTTAATTTGCTTTAAAGCTGAGAGTCTCATTGAGAAGACTAAGAGGAGGCTTTCCCCTCTCTCCCACAGTTTCCCTGACACGGTTTCCCTGACAGTCCATGAACATTAAGAGGCTGACAAGGGATTCGACGTCGAGGTTTATACATTAAAATGGTCAAATGAAATGAGGGCGTCAATCAAAACCTAGCTGCATGGGATGGCTAGTTTTCCAAGCGTCCTTCCACATGCATGTGCCTTGCCATGTTATAGAGAGAAAACATATTTTTAGTGGCATGTAGAGACTAGTGAGAGTGATACATGTAAGAGTGTGCACCTGGTGTAAGTTTTTCTTCATTTATCAATTTTTTTCTTATTTTTTCTTTTGTTTTTTCCTTATTTGTTTTTTTCTCTTTTAGTCGTGCCCTCCCTATTATTATTATTGGTCTTTTATATCTCCACTTCATTCCAATTTTTATTTTAAATCAATCCATTGAAAGCACGTTGATCAATCTTGACCAGGAAAATCCTCCACTTCAAACCACAATTTTATAGCTTCACACGTCATTTTCTCATGTGATGCAGTGTTATGAAGATAATATTTAGAATATAAGGGGGTTTAGTTCACATTTAATTATAGTTTCGATTTCTGTGAGTTTTTTAAACGGGTTGATCAATTAATCAGTATGAGCCTCCATAGTTTTATTACAAGAAAGGTAGTCACATATAGGCTCTTTTATTTTCACCTGTGATGATCCTAATTTAAGAGTGGAATTAACTGATTAACAAAATTAATACAATAAACACAAATATCCAATGAAAAATATCTTCTATTGAATAAATGAAATAGGTTGAAGCTGTAAAATTGCAGAATTGAAATACTTGCTTGAATGGTGGTAGTTATCTCTAAGAAGAGATGTGGCTACTATGCGCGTCTTTCTGAGCATAATGATTACAATGAGGCTCTAGAGGCCTTTTTGATATTACTCATGAATGCCAAAACCCTAGACATCCAAAAACCTAACCCTAGGAGATGGAACACCAAAAGTTATGTGGACCCCTATGGGTAAGTTGGTACCTCAACTTCCCGGGGTCATAACTTTTGCATACGACCTCCATTTTAGGTGCGTGATAGCCCGTTGGAAAGGTCTTTTAGGGAACTACACATTACACCGTCAAATTTTGACTCAGTCTATAGTTTGATTGTGGCGAGCCAAAAAAACGCCGTTTAGGGCCCCAAAACAGCCCTGGAAGTACAACAAGATGTGCTAACATGAAAACATAAAAAATAAGCCAGTTGGATTAGGTCGGAGGCCACCAGTATCCACCTGGAAGATGTGTATGGATTTAGATATCCCCGGAAGTGTGGAACCCACAATTACAAAGAAGTACAAAAGAACATGTTGAACTAAAAACTATCAAGAGGAGCCAGTTGGAATAGGTGGGTGGCCACCAATATCCACCTGGATTAGTCATTCCCCCTTAGGAAGCAATGGTCTCCATTGCATTGAGTTCCTCCACCAGGTGAGGAAACTTCTGCTGAATTTGGTCCCAGGTGAGATACTTTCCTTGGTGTAGGAGTTTCCCTTCCTTGACAACCCGATAAAGCTAGATCCTCTGCTGGCGAGTGCCTTGACTTATGTGTCCACTATCTGATCAGTGGATGCTTGTTCCATGCAGTCAAGATTGATCTTTGTTGGTGTTATCTATTCTATGATCTTTGAGGTGTTCAATAATGGTGAAAAATATGGCCGAAGGAGGTCCAAATTGAACACTGGGTGCAAGCCAAGGAAGGGTGGAGTGTTGAGCTCAAAATCATTGCTTCCCACAGCCTTGGTGATAGTGTAAGGCCCATAGAAAAGTGGGTGGAGCTTCCGATGGGGCCCTATAAGACGCTCCTTCTGCGATACCCTGAAATCGATGTGATACCCTATGTTGATCATGGTGTTACTTGTACATAGAATTGGATTTCTGCAAAATCCCATGGACCTGTTGGTGAATGTGCTGAATCCACTCAATGAATTTGGTGGATTTGTCGATCTCGGAATGAACATGGGAAGAGTCTGTCTGTGTGGTGGAAAGAGGTAGTGCAACATCAATGGGACCCAAGGGTTGGAATCCCAGCCCACCTAAAATGGGCTATGGTCGATGGAGCTATGGAGAGCCCTATTGTAACTGTGTTGAACATAGGGGAGATTCTCATCCCATGTACGTGAATGCTTAGAGTTTCACATGCACAGGATGTGCACAATCATCCGATTGACGACCTTTGTTTGGTTGTCTATTTGGCGGTGGAAAGCTGTGGATTTAGTGAGCTTGGTGTCCAACAGTGACCAGAGACTCGACCAAAATGTGCTGAGGAACCTTCTATCCAGGTCGAAGATGATGGTATGTGGTATCCCAAAATGGACCCACACTCATTCGAAGAAGATCTTGGCAGTATCTTCCGCTGTGATATTCTTCTTGCAGGTTTTGAGGATGGCCATCTTTGAGAACCAATCAACGACCACAAATACACAATCATTGCCTTACTTGGTGGATGGAAGGCCAAACATGTAATCTATTGAGATGGATTCCAAGGCTTATTGGAAGTGGGAAGAGGGGTGTATAAGCCTTGATTCTTTATGGATGGCTTGGCAATGGCACAAGAAGTGCAAGATCTGATATACTTGCTGACGTCCTGTCGAAGTTTTGGCCAATTAAAATGTTTTTTTAGAACGACCACAATTTTCTCCATGCCAAAATGTCCTACCATCCGACTCTAGTGGGCTTCCCAAATCATCTTTTCATGATCTCTTGCAGGAACACAGAGATGGCCCAGATGGAATAACAATCTATCCTGAATGTGAAAATTGGTGGCAGTCGTGCATGTACCCAAGAGATGATAGGTGGTGGCGAAGTCTAGATCTTGCTGATAAAGTTGGGGCCACTCAGATGCCTCATGTCCACAGAAATGGAGCACAGTGCTGAGTGCAGCCACGGGAGGTCGACTGAGGTAGTCAACAAAATGATTTGATCTCCCTGTCTTATACTTGATGTTGAGATGGAACTTTTGCAGGTAGGTGGACCACTTCTGATGGCAATCTTTCTGCAATTTCCTCTGTGTATGTATGAACTACACAGGCTTGTGATCAGTGTGGATGATCGTCTCCTTTCCCATAATGTAATGTTTCCATTGACGTCAGGCTTGTACAATGGAATACATTTCCGTTTCATAGGTGGGGTATTTCCGGACAGTATTTGAGAGTGTCTCACTATGGTATTCCACCGGATGACCATGATAACTGAGAACTGCTCCTACAGCATAGTCAGATGCATCATTCTCAATCTTGAACAGTTGTAGAAGATCGGGCAAGGAGACTACTGGAGTTGAGCAAAAGCGATGCTTCATATCATCGAATGATCGTTGTTTTTCCTTCCCCCACACGAACTTTTCCCTATCACCTTCCTTGGTCACTTGGTTGAGAGCCAATGAAATATGAGAGAATCCCAAAATGAACTGTTGGTAGAAATTGACCAGTCCCAAGAAGCTTTGAAGCTCGGTTAGTGTGGTTGGGGCTGGCTAGTCACATATGACTTGGATCTTAGCTGGATCAACATGTACCCCATTCTCATCAGCAATGTATCCCAAGTATCGGACCCTATTCATTCCAAAGGAGCATTTTTCCAAGTTGGCATATAGCTTGTGTTTCCGCAGAGTGCTCAAAACATGTTGAATATGTCGCATGTGATCCTCCCAAGTTCCGTTGAAGATGAGGATTTCATCCAAATATACTACCACAAAAGAGTTGGTGAAGGGTCTCAATACATCATCCATCAGCCTCATGAAAGTGGTCAGTACATTTGTTAAGCCAAAGGGCATAACCATCCATTCAGAGATACCTTCTTTAGATTTGAAGGTTGTCTTCCATACATCAGTTGGTTTGATGGGAACCTGGTGGTAGCCAGACTTTAGGTCAATATTAATGAAGAAATTTTCCCCCTTGAGTTGGTCAAGAAGGTCATCAATCCTGGGAATTGGGTACCAGATCCTAACTGGGATTTTTTTCAATGATCTGTAATCAATGCAGAGTCACCAGGTCCCGTCTTGATTCTACACCAGTACAATTGGGCTTCCACAAGGGGAGGATCTGGGTTTGATGTGCCCCTTTTGAAGAAGTTCTTGGATATAACACTTGATTTCTTCATTTTCCATCAGCGAGTGAAGATAGACTAGTCCATTAGTCAGAGGTGCATCAGGGATCAGATCAATTGGATCCTTGACTTGGCAGTGCATCGGTACCCTGGTGGGTGAGGAGAAGATGTCTCTATACTCTTCCATGATCCCTTCTACTTGCTTCTGCTGAAAAGAGAGGCTCTGTGTAGAGGTCATTGATGTGGCAGAGACCTTCTTCTTACTGTGAGCATGGATCACAAAGAAGATGAAATTCCCGATCTGTGAGATGACCTTACTGCATTTCTTAGAAGCGATTAAAGAAATAGTGGTAGGCAATAATACCTCTGGTATCTGGTACAATTGTCTACCCAAAGTAATAATAACACTGCAAGGTCTAGACTCATACACAACATGGTGCTTCTAAAAATATGGTTGTCCTAAAATAACATCACAAACTTCAAGGGGAGAAATATCACACAATACCTCATCTTTGAAAGGCTTGATGTTGTAGGGCAGACGACATTGTTCGATGACACAAAGATATCTTCCTTGGTGAATCCATCCTATGGTGTAGGGCTGTGGGTGTGGTGTCGTTGGTAGGTCTAGCCGCTTGACGATATCTGTTGATATTAGATTCTTCTAATTGTCGCTATCGACAATGAAATGAAACAGAGCCCCCTTTACCCACATTTGTGAGTGAAAGAGGCATTCCCCTTCCTCTGCTTCTTCTGGTTCTCTTGGTCAGACTTTCGTGGTAGTGACAGTCGCACTGGGTTCAACATTGATAATTTAATTCCCTCCTTCTGGATTTGATTCAGAATTAGAATCAGCCTCTGACTCGAAAGCCTCTAGCTCGGCCATGAGTGACTTCTTGGAGCAACATTCTTCAGTGTTGTGCCAAGGGATTTTATGGTACTCACACCATTTTCCCATGTCCGTCTTCATCTTCTCATTTCCCTTCTTGTGTTGCGGCTTGGATTGGTTGTCCTGATAGTGGCCATATTTTCTCTGTTCCTTGCTGTGTGGGTTGGGGTTGCCTTTTCCCTACTTCGGCTGTGAGGAGTTTGCAGATCCAAACTCTCGCCTCTTTTGCTTAAATTTCTGCTCGATCTTGACAGTGTATCTATAAGTTGTGCCCAATGAGGTGATGTCCAAAAACTCCATTTGTGTTTGAATGTATCTATGCAAACATCCACGGTATTTGAGCACCACATGTTTCTCAAAGTCTTTGATGCCCAATTTGGTGTGTAGGGTATGGAAAATATTGGTGAAATCTGGTACTGTCTGGTCCCTTTCTTGACGCAGGGTGGTCCATCTGGTGTACTGGTCCTCGCAGCTTCCAACATGGTAGTATTGTTATTTAATGACATCCTGAAAGGAATCCCATGTAGGGGAAACCACAAATATTACAGATTCCTCTATGGCCCTTTGCTTAGAGTAAGTGTCCCACTAGTCCTTAACATGAGGGATGGCCTTGAGGAGTGCAAAAGTAATGTTTTCCCTATCGCAAAAATTATGGACCAAAAAATACCCTTCGATAAGATTCAACCATTTAGCTACAACATCTACATCTATCAATCCTTCAAATAATGGAATATTAAAATTTACCTATACCTTGAAGGGGGTTGCATGGCCACTTAATGAATATTCTTCTCATGTGGGCAGTTGCCGAAGGATCTGTGCAAATTTGTCCATCATTTCATTCCTCTATCCTGAAAGGGATTCCTCAAGCAACATTTTAAAAGGATCTCCTGCTACATATTCTTTATTTTTGTCTCCCATGGGTTTTTGTCAGGCTCGGCACGACCAATCTTGAAATGGTTCATTTGGTTCGAGTCCCAACTTCTTGTACCCATATCTGGTTGGGGACATGCATGAAGAAAAATAAATGAAGATCAGACTGCTCTGATACCACTGATCCAGATTTAGGAGAAGAACGAACTGATTAAAAGACTGAATATAATAAACACAGAAATATGAAGAACAACATAGATATCCAGTGAACAATATCTTCTATTGAATAAATGAAATAAGTTGAAGCTGTAAAACTGTAGAACTGAAACACTTGCTCGAATGGTGGTAGTTATCTCTAAGAAGAGATGTGGCTGCTACGTGCATCCATCTGATAAAAATGGTTACAATGAGGCTCTAGAGGCCTTTTTGATATTACTCATGAATGTCAAAACCCTAGACATCCAAAAACCTAACCTTAGTAGAGGAAATGCCAAAAGTTATGTGGGCCCCTATGGGTAAGTTGGTACCTCAACTTCCTAGGGCCGTAAATTTTGCATACGACCTCCATTTTATTCATGTGATATCTTGTTGGAAAGGTCTTTTAGAGAACTATACATTATGTCATCAAACTCTAACTCTGTCCAAATTTTTATTGTGGTGAGCCAAAAAAACATTGTTTAGGGCCCCAAAACGGCCCTGGAAGTACATCAAGATGTGCTGACATGAAAACATATAAAACAAGCCAGTTGGTGTAGCACACCCATTTCAGAACTCTGGGCTTACTCGCGCTCTGATACCCATTTGTACACACCATTTGTAAAAAGCTCATACAGATATCATATATCCCATGCATTTAAACAAATAAACACATTTAACTCAGAGTAAAACATATCATTACTGCTATATTTAAACAATCCATAGCATTCCATATTAATTCGTATACACAGCGGAAAACATGATAACATTTACAGTAGAGACATGATAAAATGTGATAAAACATCGTTAGACACTTATCTTGTAACAATGGTGGGATCCACCAACCAAATGCAGGCCTTCCACGAACCTCCCAGCCTTAGACCGCACTGCTCATCAATTTAGCAGTGGGTCACCCCCGAGTTGGGACTAAGCTCCACCCCAAGGCAAGGAATCTAGGCTCAGGCTGAGGTTACAGGGAAAACAATCACACACAACCACAAGGACAGAATGCTCTCCCAGGAATCTCCCACACTCATTGCCCATAGACCCTCATTCCCCACATGCCTATTCCACCCCAGGAGAATGCACCTTCTCTGTCACCTGGACAGTCCTTTGGCTACCAATATCCCTTACCTTGGGTTACAGGAACAGACCGGACCAGAAGTCTCCGGGCTCTATGGCAGCTACAAGGTTCCTTCTAGGAGTCCTCTCCTTCCCCTGCGCACTCTCTCACCTGGAGGGAGTCGCTCACAGGCCAACAAGCCTCACACAGTCCAGTACTGCATAGTATCAACAATCCCACGGGAAAACAAGCACGGGATTTCCAAAAACTGGTTCGGCAATCACAGGATGGCTTCACAGTCACGGCTTCGGAACAGGGAATGCTCGCATAGGCTCGCTCAGCTTTCCTGAACAAGCAAAGACTCTTCCCCGAGATCAACACAAGCTTATCGTAGGCTGGGGTTACATGCACGGGATTTCTCAGAATCAGACACATACATTTGAGTCACAGGGTCTCATGCAGGTTCTCTACAGGAGTCGGGTTAGTCATACTGCTCAGAGCTCCATACGCATTCTGGCAATCCGGTGGAATGGGAATCCCCTTCTCACGGCTCACCCTGGTCATTTTATTCGCATGCACCAGGGTTGACACTTGTCACCCATGGAACTGCATGCATTCCACCAGCACACGTTCCTCCCACCACTTGGGAATTCACGTGTCCTTCCAAAAGGACTTAGGATAAAAACATATGATACACATATCTTTTGGAATAATATTAAAATATTATTCCCAGGCTTAAGCCCCCCTAGGCTTAGCCCCTAGGCTCANCTCAGGCTGAGGTTACAGGGAAAACAATCACACACAACCACAAGGACAGAATGCTCTCCCAGGAATCTCCCACACTCATTGCCCATAGACCCTCATTCCCCACATGCCTATTCCACCCCAGGAGAATGCACCTTCTCTGTCACCTGGACAGTCCTTTGGCTACCAATATCCCTTACCTTGGGTTACAGGAACAGACCGGACCAGAAGTCTCCGGGCTCTATGGCAGCTACAAGGTTCCTTCTAGGAGTCCTCTCCTTCCCCTGCGCACTCTCTCACCTGGAGGGAGTCGCTCACAGGCCAACAAGCCTCACACAGTCCAGTACTGCATAGTATCAACAATCCCACGGGAAAACAAGCACGGGATTTCCAAAAACTGGTTCGGCAATCACAGGATGGCTTCACAGTCACGGCTTCGGAACAGGGAATGCTCGCATAGGCTCGCTCAGCTTTCCTGAACAAGCAAAGACTCTTCCCCGAGATCAACACAAGCTTATCGTAGGCTGGGGTTACATGCACGGGATTTCTCAGAATCAGACACATACATTTGAGTCACAGGGTCTCATGCAGGTTCTCTACAGGAGTCGGGTTAGTCATACTGCTCAGAGCTCCATACGCATTCTGGCAATCCGGTGGAATGGGAATCCCCTTCTCACGGCTCACCCTGGTCATTTTATTCGCATGCACCAGGGTTGACACTTGTCACCCATGGAACTGCATGCATTCCACCAGCACACGTTCCTCCCACCACTTGGGAATTCACGTGTCCTTCCAAAAGGACTTAGGATAAAAACATATGATACACATATCTTTTGGAATAATATTAAAATATTATTCCCAGGCTTAAGCCCCCCTAGGCTTAGCCCCTAGGCTCAACACTTAGCCCCTTCCCCACCTTCCATCCCCTAATTCCTTTCCCACTCTGTGGATGCTCAGTCCCCCTTCACTCATTCATCGTGGTCGGTCTGCACCTAGTGGTGTTTATATTTTATTAAGTGTTCTGCATGATTACATATACAACAGTAGGCTCTTGGCCTTCAATACTCAGGCTCCCTGGCCTAACAACACATAAGCCTCCAGCTTATGAAAACTTGGCTCACCAGCCTTATAAAACATGATTACAATTCCTTTCCAAACATGGTTTACAACGGGGCTTGGCCTCGGGGACACTACAGTTGGATTAGGTGGGAGGCCACCATTATTGGCCTGGAAGATGTGTAGGGATTTAGACAGCCTTGGAAGTGTAGAACCCACAATTACAAAGAAGTACAGAAGAATGTGCTAAACTAAAAACTATCAAGAGGATCCAGTTGGAATAGGTGGGTGGCCACCAATATCCACTTGGATCATGTACTCATTTAGTGAGATGTATCCAATAAAATATTTTAAACTTAATGTCATGAGGTTAAACACTACTTTCTTAAAACCCATGACCCATGAGATAGAGGCTACACATACTAATTTAATCCTAAAGTAAAATAAACAGTGGCTACTACTTACCCTAGTTGAAGAGTTGTTTGAAGAACTACATCAGTCTATTGTGGGTGTTGTTTAACTTCCTTCTCATTGTTTTGTTCAAGAAAATTCTGCATACTAAGATGAGGAAAGGTAGCCTCCAACTAATCTAGTTTACTAGTGCATCCCTCACGTTCCTCCATCTAAAAGGTAAGCAAAACCTTAAGATTCTTTGCATTAACATAAGTTGAAGTGATTGGGTATATCTAGAGAACTACTTTATTATACAAGAAACTGGTTCTTGGAAAGAAATAAGCATTACTTTGAACCAAATCTAAGGTAACACATACAAATTATTGTTAAAACTACACCTCAAATAAATCAGTAATCCATAACATTATTATTAAATCTACCTCTATTAAAATTATATCCTTCCAAGTAACATCATACCGTATCCCATACACTCTTTGGGTTTTATCTTTTCTCAATTTTATAGATCAATACCAATAACTAATATGCTTAATTTTAAAAATTATTATACATGCATGCTTTTATATACTCAAAGTTATATGCATATTATGTATTACACAACACTTACTTTTTAATTAGACTTTTCTAAATACATTTCCAAAACATATTCATCTTAGGTAAGCTTGTGTTACGTTTTCACTTCATAGTGAGTTTGATTATGCGAGCTATCTTTATCTAGAGGCTACCCTGAAATTACCAACGATGACGGTGCATAGAGACCAAAGATAAAACGCCACACTCGGCAAGTTGAACATAATGCAGTTTTTCCCTGGAGAAAAATAACACCGGGAAGGTTGAACATGAAAGGTCCTCCAAATATTACTTTCTTAAACAAGGTTGCATGGTAGCGTAGTCCCTAGCGGGTTGAAGTGGGATAGGAAAGGTACAGGTGTTATGCATGCAGTAAATGAAATGACATGTGGCATGTAGAACACCATTTATTTTTCGAAAGTATATAAAAATATATAATTTGTGCATAGTGAAAGAATTTTTTTTATGACAACACAAATATGAAAGGAGATAAAAAAGCAGTTTAGTTTGAAATATATTAAATTAGTTACTAGATCATGGAGATAAAAGTCTATTACATAAAAGTTTGTTACAATTTCAATGTGTTTGTCATAAAGACTGGGATTGGGGCTCCCGCGGACCAAAAGAGAAATATGTACAAGAAACAGGATTGTAGAAAGAAGATAGAGTGAAATACCTACAATAAAAATAAATTGAAAGGTATCAGTGTTTGGTTACACATTTCTATTTAAAAAAGTGGAATAACTAGGTTGATAAACAAAGTAGGATGTGATCTGTAGACTTACAATGATGGTACATATGATCCCTTTTGCTATTTGCTTGCAGCTGTCACTTCATTGATGTCGTCGTCGACTGCTGGAATCGTGGAAACTGCTTGTTTCCTTTCGTCGGTAACCTGCTTCAATTCCCTTTCGAGCCATTCTTCAATGTAGCTTCTCATTGGGGCGACGTTGATCTCATTCCGGATTTTTATGTTGAAAAGATCATTTTCTAATTCCCATAAGTCAATAGACATATTACACAGAGCCCGATGAATTTCCTCATTCTGTATTGAATAGTCGACTAGCCAGTCGTTGACGTGAGCTTGATCATATTCAAGGATGTCGTAAAACTTTTCCAAAGACAACACCTTAAACATATCAACCTATTTATGGAAGTCTTGCCTAGTTAAGGGTAAGGATTTTACGATTAAGTCGAGCTCTTGGAAGTCGTTGGTCCTTCCGGCTAAATTTATTCTTGACAAAATTGTGAATAATTTATCTTTCTTTGATATGGCTTGTTCACATGACTAAACAATGATATGCAGGTTCTTCACTTTTTCTTTCCAGCATGCATTTAATTGAACGAATCGGTTTTTGGATGGAAGATCGTGTTGTCTTCTTTTTGTTTCTGTCATATTGTTAACAATGGTGCCAAAAGGAAGGACTGTGTTTAAATAGAAATGTTCTTCATATTTTAACTCCGTCTGCAAATGTTCGAGCAAACTATGTGCCCTGGTTCCAAGGGAGGTGATGGTTTGTGATGTTTCTCACACCTCAGTAACCAGTTCCATTCTATTCTTGATATTATTCTCCACATATCCTCTACAGGATTTGAGGAGGCTAGAGGATCCTTTTAAGTTGGCTACAGGGGTGGAAGGCATGGCTATTGCCAAAGGATTGGCAAGCAATGGGATAGGAATCAAAGCCTCTTCCAATTCCTTGACCCGGTCCTTCAGTCTAGCATTCTCAGCCTCGATGCCTCCAATGGAATCATGAAGTGCATCTCCACTCACCTTGTAAAGTTGACAGATTTGGGACAGTCGCATGTTGGCAAGGTCAACCTATGAACGAGATTTTCCTTTCTTATTTTTTACATCTTTTTTCTCAATGATCGATTTTTTGGACTGGTTGTCAAAAACAACGCTCTGGAACACGAAGTATTCATCTTCATCAAAATATTTGGTATCGGATATGTCCATTAGATGATTATGTTGGATGGCGTCTCCGGGTTGATCAAGGTAGCAAAGCATGGTATCTAGATTAGTCTCAAGTTCCATGTTCTCACTCTGAATTTCCATCTCTTCCATCTATCCCACATTTTTTTTCTCTTCTTTTCTACTGGAAGCTTGTGAGAACTATCAATTTTAGAGTGAGAAGGGTCATTATCTCCTCCTCCGTTTGAAGAACTTTGAGTTTTGTTGTTGTTGTGGTGGGTCGTTGGAGTGATGCTTCGAGATGTCATGCTTTTTGGAGTGTTATTCGTCGATTGAACACTCTTGTCACCAAGGCCTTTCCCCTATTTCCTATACAATTTAGTGCTTCTTTGCAATGTGTCTAGGTCGTCGACATCAGAAGCAGGAGCTTTGCCGCCAATGTCTCTGTTTTTGGACAAGTTGTTTTTGAAAAAACAATTGCCAAGGACAAGTGTTTGTAAATGTTGTCGAAAAATATTATTGAGGTCGAACCCTCTTAGGCTTTCAGCATATCTCAGGTTAAAGTTGCCAGAATGCATTGCGAATTCATCAATTTTGTTGATGTTTTTCAACATGAATTCCTCGACTTTCCAAGGCAAAGGAATGAAATGTTTTTTTCTCTTATTTTGCAATAGATGTAACCAGTAGTTGTATTTTTGTGCTACTTCTGCAACAAACATTGTTTTTGTAAGGTGACATGGAAGGAGAGCAGGATTTTCTGTGGAGTCAAAAATTCTCATCACAGTGTAATTATCCAAATGTTCAAGTTTCCCCTTCTTGTCCAAAAAATTGGTTGCCTATTCAGATATGCGGGGAGCATCTTCTCCTAACAACAAAACTTTGAAAACAGACACAAAGCCATTAAAAACCTTATAAAAATAGTGGGAAGCCTTGTGCTTCCATGAGGCCTGGTACAAAAACGTTACTGGGTCAAATTCCCAATTGACATTCTTGGACAGAGACAGTTCTAGAAATTGGCAGTAATGTGCTATCACAAAAACTTAGGACGACATATAAAATTTATTTTCCCTTTTGAAGCTTGACAATTGGGAACAAATTTCATGGGAAATTAACTTGCCCCAATAAAAAACGGCTTGATCCTTGACTGTGAAATAAAAAATATAAAGAGCCATCCAGGAAACAGTTGTTGTGGACTCGTATCTCGTTATTCTTGTAAACAGCCAGGCAATTTAGCGGAATGGATTTCTAAATGAACTAACCTGCAAGCTTGTGATATATTCAGGAAATACAATCGGGTCTTCCAATAAATGGGGCAAGAGGTTCAACCCATTATTATTCTTTGCTAGGAACTATTTGCAATCTTCTCCTCTAAACGTCAATGTTGGCTTCGACAATATTAACATCTGGCGGAAGATCTGAGGTGACAAAGAAACAGAAGAGCGGTCCCGCAGTGGAATAATTCTTTTGTTTGAAATAAATTTATCGGCGCACCAAGAGACCAAGTCCTTACAGTAAAAAAATTTAGGGACACAGCCTGCACGAGCAATCCCAGAGGTCCAAATTACTTGGTTCTGGGTGACAAGGGTTGAGTAATAAGAATATGCCCTGGCCCACTGGAAGTTCCAGTCCTCGCGCACGAAGATATTCACTGTATCTCCACATAACTGTTGTTGAGTTGATGCCATAGGTTTATGAGAACGTTGGCTTCCTCCAGACGATGGTTGAAATGAACAATTAGAGTTGATAATGTAACTCTCCGCAAAATCTTGGTTAAATGATTATGAATGGGAAATCTCCTCGAGCCTTTCGCTGATTAATGACAATCTGTATGGGTGGTGCATGATGAACTGTTACCAGTAAAGCTTACTTATTTCATATTTAGAAATGCAAAGGTGGTGGGTATGGCGAAGAACAATTAAGGATTGGAGGTTTCGTGAACATGCTAAGGCGACGACGTGCGAACGACATTTCATGATTTTGAAATCAACACTCGAAAGGGATAATATAACCACCCGCAAATCTTGGTTTAATGTGTATTAATAGGAGATCTCCTCGATCCTTTCGCCCATCAATGACAATCTATACAGTTCATGCATGATGAGTTGTTAGAATTAAATGTTAGTAATTTCATATTTAGAAACAAGCTATATATATATATATATATATATATTAAAACATTTTATTTTTTTTTATAGACAAGTGCGAATGTCATGGAGACGGGGAAGAGAAAGGAACGAATGGAAAGGTATGAAAAGTGGTCAAACGGGATTCAAAATAGGGTTACGGGGGATACTTAGGAGAGGCGAGTGTTCCATGGTTAAATTTTATATATTGGAATTTTTTACTACAAAACGTGTAAAACGGAAGAGAGTATGATGGGGAAGTTTAGTGGTTGGTTTGTATATTTGAGGGATTCCGGGAAAATGGCTAAGTATGACGATGGGAAATGGTCAGTCAGACTCATTTTCAAAATCGAAGATTGACGATATCGTGAACGGACCAACCCGATGACACGCAACTAACATTCCATGATGTTTGAAATTAACACTCGAAAGGGATAATATAACCATCCAGAAATTTTGGTTTTATGCGTATTAATGGGATATTTCCTCAAATCTTTGTGTAGCATTAACGTTTTCTATTGCATGCCTAGAAATAATATATTATATATAATTGGTAATTTATAATTGAAAAAGGGCACGGGAACAGGAAACAATGATTAGGAACTAGATATTTCTTGAACCCGCCAAACCGACGTTCCACGAAAGAAATTCGAAGAAATGGCGAAGTATGGAAAGAGGACAAACGGGCTTCAAAATGGGGTGACAATAGTTCCACAGAAGACATGAGGACCCGATGGTTAAATTGTATGTCTCGTAAGTTTTCAGTGAAAAATGTGTACCATGGAAGAGGGCATGATAGGTAGACCATAATACAGAAGACGGTATGATATGAGTCCGGTTGTAAATTTGTATATCGCGGAAGTGCCGGTATAGTTCGCAGGTCATGGAACAATAGAAGTCCAATATAGAGCTCGTGTACCAGGAATCCACGGTCGGAGAAGTGTCTAGGTGTGGAATGGGGAAGCGGTCGATCGGTGTCGCGATATAAAACCACGAGTGCAAACATGAACCCGCAAGTCCACCTACCTATGCAACCAAACATTTTCAAAAAAATGAATAAGTGACAAGATATATAAAGTTCGGGGAAAAGAGAAACAAATATTTGGCTAAGTATAGAAGACAGAAAAGAAGGGCCAATATATTCACATCTGTAACAGATATCCCATTTCCTGCCAAGATATATAATTGGAAAGAAGTGCGAAGGTGGCGGGCACAGAAAACAACGACCAGGAATACGATCCACGAGTTTACTTGGTTCTTGGTTGTATGCTTCATCTGTCAATTTGTATATCACAGAAATCCGAGTCATTTTTTATCCAGCCAGCCCGCAAGTCCGGTTGTTAATTTGTATAGTGTGGAACTCTGGGTGTTGTTTGTAGGACACAGAATTGTAGAGGACATGCTTTTCCCTTTAATATAACTTATGTGACACAAATGTAGTATGTGGCTCATTTTTCACACCTTTCCATCCGTAAACAATGGAAATATTGAGCTCGCCAGCCCTGGAGCCCATGTGTCAATTTGTATATTGCAGAACTCCGAATGTTGTTTGGAGGTCACAGAAAAATAGAAGTGCAATGTTGAGTCAGAGTGCACAAGTTCGCCTGTCAATTTGTATATTGCAGAACTCAGGGTGCTACTTGTCAGACACGGAACAATAGAGGCCCAATTTAGACAAAGGGGAAGCACTCGGTCGAAATGTGTGAATCCGCCAACCCTCACAGCAAGGCATTTTCGAAAAAAAAAAAAAAAGTAACCAGGAAGAGAAACTACAGGGGATAAAAGAGTGGGAAAATAGAAAGGAAGAGGGCAGTTTTCATAAGCGCAAATTGGTTTCAAACAAGCCCCATTGTTGTAAAACCATAATTTTCTACTAATTGTCAACAAATGATTTGTTGAATATTAGATTTTATTGCCAGATACATTCTTATTTAGTTAGTATTTAATAATAGCAAGTTATTTAATTCAGTTAATGTTTTAGTTAATGTTAATACAAAGCAATGGAAGTTGATGTAATGGGATGGAATGGAATGGAATGGAATGGAATGAAAGGTTAGTGAAATGTCAATGTAGGGTACTGGGATGTAATGGGATGTTAATGTGAGGTAATGTCATGATTAATGTAATGTTGGGTAATATATTATGTTAATGCTAATATTCATGGGTATGTACATGTTAATGTGGTCATCATTTAAGGTAATGATATCGCAGATTATTTATATGTTTTATGCTAGTTAGGGGTGAATGATAAAAAGTATATATATACCTTATGTTTTACGTTAGTTAAGGGTGTATGATGAAAAGGTTTTTAATGGAAAATAAACTCTCTAAATGCAGAAGCTAGACAGGGTGTATTATGAGTTGTAGTCGTTTTAGTCATGTCTTTATTGAAAACTTCCCATTTGAAAAATTGTAGTTATGGTTTACAATGACTTGATGTATGCGTGACTACCTAAAAGACCTTGGAAGGTATCTCACTTCACCTGCCCTAGATTTTATTTAATGATTGATTGATCAAATAGCGCACCTGGAAATTAAAAGGAATTGTGCCTCGAGTTGGTTACTGCTAAATAGTTTATGTATATCGGATAACTTACGCGCTTGTAATTTAATTTGGATTGAAGAAATGTTTAAATGTTTAGATTTTTGGTTGCGCGCCATGCACAATGTTGGATTTTGATTTCTAATTCTCACTCGCAATTGAAGGGTTATGTTACTGTGATGTTAATGTTGGTTTCTTTGGGTTGGTCTGATGATAGTCCTTAGCTTGGTGGGATTGTTTGCCTGTGTCGGGAGGGTTATAGACACCTCCATGTTCCTCAAAACAATCGCCAGCCCTAAGACCTTAAATGGTTAAAATCGATGGGAACTTGGGCTTGAGCGTTTCTTATGTGTCCTGGAGGTCCTAACCATTGCAGGGTAGGACGGGTGGGTAGTCAATCTTACTTATTTTCATTGGATCGTCATTAAATACATGATGTTAATGTTGTACGTCGTATGTCATCTTGTTGTGTTCGTCTTGCTTGCGTCATGTTCGTCGTCGGGTTACTAGTTTCTGCCTGAGCAGTCGGCCAGGAGCCTATCTGACATTCTCTCTCTCTGGAGTAGAGAACTAAGATTAAACGCCCTGCTTTCCTATGCAGAAATAGTAAAATCTACTACTATGGATTCTTCCATCTGTGTTCATATTGTACTTAACACAGTATGTCGTTTAATGCTTGCAGTTACTTGTTGTGCGCCTTATGTCTATGGTCGTTTAATGCTTGCAGTTACTTGTTGTGTGCCTTACGTCTTCTTTTGTGATCATCGTGGTTGCGTCTTGTTAGTCGTCAGGTGGCGACATAGAGTCAAGTGTGTCTGTTCCTTTTTACACGCGCGCACACACCTTAAACA
>SNQJ01S0024084.1:160138-188077 GCA_010110895.2 Picea sitchensis
ATTTAAAGCATGTAAGGGGATCTAGGAACACCTAGGAGTAAATTTAGGAGCGACTCTAGGTGGGTGAGGGATTTGAGACAATTAATAAATTTAAAGAAAATATTTTTGGAGAAAAGAGGAGGATGGACGACACTTGTGCGATGGAGAATATTTAGAATATTTTATTGAAACGAAATTTAAAATGTGATTTAGGAAAGTTGGTGGGTCTCAAAAATATATAAAAGAAAAGGGAGATGAGGAAGAATGGGGAGCGGCTGATAGCGTAACGTTACGCTGTCGGAATTGTGACTTGACTGATTGCTTGTGGGGAGTTGGGATTTTCTCAGCTCGAATAGGAGTGGTAGCTCGGCCTTGCGAGGTGAGCTGGGAAGCTAGACGGACCATCTGGATAGTGTGTGGCCCCTTTGCGGCTCGGGGGGCTAAGGGGGAAGCAGAGTACCCCTAGCGATTGGCTGGGAGGTACCGGTGTAGTCTCGACGGTTCGCGAGTGGGAGCGGCACGGAGCGCGGGACGTCAGTCGAAGCGGGCGAGAAGGCAACGGTATGATCTTCATGTTGTATGGTAGAATGAGTTGTTTTATCATTTGTGTTCTGGAAATTGTTTGTATTGCTATCATTAGTATTCTGGAATTTGTCTAAAATTTCTATCATGTGTATTCCGGAAATTGTCTGTATTTCTATCATTAGTATTCTGGAATTTGTCTGAATTTGCTATCATGTGTATTCTGGAAATTGTCTGTATTGTTATCATTAGAAATTTGGAATTTGTCTGAAATTGCTATCATGTGTATTCCAGAAATGGTCTGTATTGTTATCATCTGTATTCTGGAAATTATCCGAATTTGTTATCATTGTATGCTGGGAATTGTCGGAAATTGTTATTGTTTGTATTCTGGCAATGAGAAAAATTGATCTCAGGTCTGCAATGCAACGACATTCTGGAATTGAATTAATAGAAAGGGGTTTATACTATTCCGATCTGCTTTTATACTTGTGTCCTGGGGTTGAAAAACTTGTGCTCCCACTGTTTTCCGGGGTTGGGCATTGTATTCCAACTGATCTCACACAGCCAACTGAATCCACCGTATTCCAACGAGTAGTGCACCAGACCAAGGGTTCTGCCTCATTAGCGCTTGGGTCCTTTGGTTTTGGTTGGGACGTGGGGGGGGGTCTTAGCTCTCGATCGCGTGATTGGTACCGCGTGAGTATCCGACGACAAGCACCACCCTTTGCCCCCTCAAAAAAAAAAAAAAAAAAATCGTGACTGTGTTGCCGTAGAAAGTGCCCATGCCCTTACTTTCAAACTGGTGTAAACGTTGCCACGGACTTTATGACAGTGTGTTGATGGATCTCTTTTTTTATATAATTGTGGACTGTGTTGAATTTCCTCTACATTGGTAGCTGCGACTGTTAATAACTTTCCTCTGTGTTGTCGTTTTCTAGGACTGGGTGCCAAGGGATCGTGTGGTTCACCTGTTGTTAACCTTCTTGTGACAGCAGGTCCTCACCCTTCGGCGATATTTCAGTTACACGGTGATACACACAGTCCTTTATAACCATCCTGGGTAGCGCCCTTGGCCTGCAGCAGCATTCACTATTGAAGAGTGGTAGCATATTTATGCATGCCTGGTAGAAATAATCCATTTCCAATCCATTTAGGGTGTAGCCGAGATTCTTCTCACTGAGCCTGCAAATTTTATTTTCACCTTCAGAACCCGTGCGTCCTTAGGTGCAGTACCTCTGCGTTTTAGACGTAGACCCCTTGCGTTTGAGAGTGAGTTCGCTGTGTTGTTTAAAACGGAGCGTTGACTATGTTTTTTTTCGCTGTGCAATGCGTGGCCCCTAACGGTGGCTGGGTATCGCCTAGCGTAGCCTGGATAGGCGGATTGTGGCACTGCAAGTTTCCCTTGATGTCTGTGTTTTCTTGCCCTTAACTGACGGTGAGTTATTTTAGCTCCATAGTTCTGACAACCTTGCATAACGCTGGTGGGTTGGGTAATGCATTCATCACCAGACAAAAAAAAACAAGCATTTTATTTATGCAATAAACTTATGTGCCAAATTTATTATCCAATGGAAAATCAAAACCTAGCATTCAGTTGACAACTCAGTCATTCATTCGCAAATTTTGCAGTTGGATCGAAGTTCGTTTTGCCCCAATTCAAATACAAGTCTTTTTTTTAACCATAACTATTATTATTTTTCATGGCTCTACAATTACTTTTTCATTATAATAGTAATGGATGTTTTTCTTTTATTAATATTATAATCAATAATGGCATGGACCTTCTCGGAAGATTTCAGAACTTTTTTTATTCAAAAAAAAACAACTCCATTGGCTTTACATTTACGTTAAGAATTTTACCTTTGCATTGAACTTTTACTTTTACCTTAAGATTTTACTAATGCAGCATATTAGTGGCTAGTTGGATGAAATTAGAATTAGAGGACAGATTGAGAATTATTTTATGACCGCAATAAAGGTAACAACAATTTACTTATTTAGTTAGTATTTAATAATAACAAGCTATTTAATTCAGTTAATGTTTTAGTTAATGTTAATACAAAGCAATGGAAGTTGATGTAATGGGATGGAATGGAATGGAATGAAAGGTTAGTGAAATGTCAATGTAGGGTAATGGGATGTAATGGGATGTTAATGTGAGGTAATGTCATGATTAATGTAATGTTGGGTAATATCTTATGTTAATGCTAATATTCATGGGTATGTACATGTTAATGTGGTCATCATTTAAGGTAATGATATCGCAGATTATTTATATGTTTTATGCTAGTTAGGGGTGAATGATAAAAAGTATATATATGCCTTATGTTTTACGTTAGTTAAGGGTGTATGATGAAAAGGTTTTTAATGGAAAATAAACTCTCTAAATGCAGAAGCTAGACAAGGTGTATTATGAGTTGTAGTCGTTTTAGTCATGTCTTTATTGAAAACTTCCCAGTTGAAAAATTGTAGTTATGATTTACAATGACTTGATGTATGCGTGACTACCTAAAATACCCCGGAAGGTATCTCACTTCACCTGCCCTGGATTTTATTTAATGATTGATTGATCAAATAGCGCACCTGGAAATTAAAAGGAATTGTGCCTCGAGTTGGTTACTGCTAAATAGTTTATGTATATCGGATAACTTGCACGCTTGTAATTTAATTTGGATTGAAGAAATGTTTAAATGTTTAGATTTTTGGTTGTGCACCATGCACAATGTTGGATTTTGATTTCTAATTCTCGCTCACAATTGAAGGGTTATGTTACTGTGATGTTAATGTTGGTTTCTTTGGGTTAGTCTGATGATAGTCCTTAGCTTGGTGGGATTTTTTGCCTGTGTCGGGAGGGTTATAGACACCTCCATGTTCCTCAGAACAGTCGCTAGCCCTGAGACCTTAAATGGTTAAAATTGATAGGAACCTGGGCTTGAGCGTTGCTTATGTGTCTTGGAGGTCCTAACCATTGCAGGGTAGGACGGGCAGGTAGTTAGTCTTACTTATTGTAGTTTGATCATCGTTAAATACATGTTGTTACTGTTGTACGTCGTATGTTGTCTTGTTGTGTTCGTCTTGCTTGCGTCATGTTCATCATCGGGTTACTAGTTTCTGCCTGAGTAGTCGGCCAGGAGCCTATCTGACATTCTCTCTCTCCGGAGCAGAGAACTAAGATTAAACGCCCTGCTTTCCTGTGCAGAAATAGTAAAATCTACTACTATGGATTCTTCCATATGTGTTCGTACTGTACTTAACACAATATGTCGTTTAATGCTTGCAGTTACTTGTTGTGCACCTTATGTCTATGGTCGTTTAATGCTTGCAGTTACTTGTTGTGCGCCTTACGTCTTCTTTTGTGATCATCATGGTTGCATCTTGTTAGTCGTCGGGTGGCGACGTAGAGTCAAGTGTGTCTGTTCATTTTTACATGTGCGCACACACCTTAAACAAAAAAAACAAAAAAATTGCACCTGTTAAAGAGTTGTTGTCGTAACAAGGAGGACGTTACAGCAAGTCCGGTTGTTAATTTGTATAGTGCGGAACTCTGGGTGTTGTTTGTAGGACACAGAACTGTAGAGGACATGCTTTGCCCTTTAATATAACTTCTGTGACGCAAATGTAGTATGTGACTCATTTTTCACACCTTTCCATCCGTAAACAATGGAAATATTGAGCTCGCCAGCCCTGGAGCCCATGTGTCAATTTGTATATTGCAAAAATCCGAATGTTGTTTGGAACTCACAGAAAAATAGAAGTGCAATGTTGAGTCATCCAGTGCACAAGTTCGCCTGTCAATTTGTATATTGTGGAACTCTGGGTGCTACTTGTCAGACACGGAACAATAGAGGCCCAATTTAGACAAAGGGGAAGCACTCGGTCGAAATGTGTGAATCCGCCAACCCGCACAGCAAGGCATTTTCGAAAAAAAAAAAAAAAAAGTAACCAGGAAGAGAAACTACAGGGGATAAAAGAGTGGGAAAATAGAAAGGCAGAGGGAAGTTTTCATAAGCGCAAATTGGTTTCAAACAAGCCCCATTGTTGTAAAACCATAATTTTCTACTAATTGTCAGCAAATGATTTGTTGAATATTAGATTTTATTGCCAGATACATTCTTCCATGACTCTAACATATTAACTTAAGTATCAAACTTCTTGCATTATGGGTTGTTACCATTAAAGCTTAATAATTGCATGTCTAGAAACAAGAATGACAATTTTGTTGCAACATTGTTATTTGGTATTGCTATGTTCTATCTGCATTGCGAATAGAATTGAACATTGGTTTGAAATTGTGTGTAATCTATTTTTTGTTTACATAAAAAGTTGGTGGATTGACACAATACATTGTCATATAATTTTTAGATGCTCCATCTTAGAACAAATTACCTAAGTAAATACAATATCGAAGAACCACGAGACCATTGAACCATGTCAATGTGAAGAGGTGTTAAATCCAGAAAAGAAGTAGCAACGAAGACTCCAAGGAAAAAAAAATTAATAGCAAATCCATTTAAAAAAAAAACTCAGTATTGTTCATCTATCCTTAGAAATTGGACCCAGTTCTTTGGGCCAAAACATTGAACGTATATGCCACAAACACAGGCACGGGATCTGCAATATGCAAGATCCTTGCAGTTTTCTCCTCGATGGATCATCCTATGGTAAAATTGATAGTTCTCAAAAGCTTCTCGTGAGGAAGAAGACAAAAAAATTTGCAAGTAAAATGGAATAACCCTTAACTGAAAGTTAGGACATAACTAGAAACCGCCTCTACACAGTCAAAAAAACTTCAGGGACACAGGTTGCACGTGCAATTTCAGAGGCCCAAATTAGTCCATTCTGGGTGGAAGGAGATGAGTAGTATAAATATGCCTTTCGCTAGTAGGAGTTCTGGTCCTCATTCCCGAAGATGTTAATTGTATATCCAGAGAACAGGGCAGTAGTCCCACAATTGAATATTTTTTCGTCTTGAAATATATCTCTAGGAGCATCAACATATCATTTCCTTACAGTGAAATTCTTCCGCCTAGAACGAACTAATTTGGACCTCTAGAATTTCTACTTTCGAGCTGCAAAGCGGCCATTGCGTTCATCGTCAGTTTGTTTTCTGAAACTCTTTTTGGTGTTGTTAGGACCGACATCACTGAGCCGGGAAGTTCCTCTCGTTATGGTTGATTTAAATTTGGGTGCAGGAGTGGGAACAGTCTTTGCATTGCCATCATCCATTGTCGTATCATCGCCCATTAGATCATCTTCTTCCAGCACAGAATCCATGACATCAACCTCTGCACCTACCATCAATGCAACTGGGCAGGTTTTTTGAGCAGGCAGGGTTGCCTTGGAATTCTTTGGCTTGAAATATATCTTTCGGTGTACCAAGGGGCCATCTCTTTTTTTGCTCCTGGGTGGAGGGAGATGAGTAGCAAGAATATGCCCTGGAATACTAAAACCTCTAGCCATCATGCCCGAATGTGTTTTTTGTATCTGGACATAACTGTTTCCACAAGTTAACGAGAATTTCCATTTGCTCCAAACGATGTTTAAAATGAAAATTGGGGAGGGATAATATAACCCTCCACAAATTATGGTTTAATGCATATCAATGGAAGATCTCCTCGACCCTTTCGTTGATCAATGACAATCTCCAAGGTTCGTGTGTAATGAGTTGTTACTATTAAAGCTCACTAATTGCATATTTAGAAAAAAGTGCGAAGGTGGCGGTGACGGCAAAGAGTGATTAAGAACAGATTGCATCATGTTTGAAATGAATACTTGGAAAGGATAACACTCTTCTCCACAAATCTTGGTTTAATTCGTAGTAATGACAAATCTTCTCTGGCCTTCCAGACATTAATGACAATCTTAACTGTTCATGTAGGATGAACTACTAACATTAAAGATTAATAATTTCATATATGGAAATAAGTACGAAGGTAGCGGTGATGGAGAAGATCGACCAAGCATTGTACATTTCATCCACCCGCCAACCCGCGAAACACATTCCAAGAAATGCCCAAGTATGGAAAGCGGTCGGGCGGGTTACAAAAAAAGGGGCAAAAGATATACCCAGGAGACGTGAGGGGCTGATGGTCACATTTAATCTCATTGACAGATATCGGCTGTCAATTTGTATATCGCAGAATTTCAGGTGTTGTTTGTGTGTAGGGGAACAACGAAAGCGCAATGTCAAGAGGGAAATTTGTATATTGTTAAAATTTGGGTGTTGTATATAAAAGCATGAGACATTCGGAAAAAGGACCAAGTAAATGGAAAGTGAAAGCATACGAGATGAAGGGGAATTTTTTTTCTAATTTTTATATCGCGGAAGTCTGGGTGCTATTTGCAGGCGACGGAACAATGGAAACACAATGTTGAACCCGCCTATGCAAGAACCCGTGATTCAAAAAGTTTGTTCAATATGAAATGGGGAAGCGGTCGGTCGGGATGGTGATATAAAAGTAACAATGTAAATATGAAGACGTGAATCCACCAAATCCCGCACCTAGACATTTTCGAAAAATGAGTAAGTAAAGAAAGGGAAAGCGGCAGAACAATGGAAACACAATATTGAACCCACCTATCCGGTAACTTGCCTATTCGAAAAACCACGAGCCAAAAATTTTGTACAATATGAAATGGGGAAGCGATCAGTCGAGGTGGTGATATAAAGTAAGTGAAATCTGAAGACGTGAATCCACCAACTTCCACACCTAGAAATTTTCCGAAAAATGAGTAATACATACTAAATATGTACTTCTATAAAGTATGAACATGAGATTTTATAGAGCATGTACGGATCCCGCATTCCATACTTAGCCACTTTTTGGATCGCGGGTTCTCGGGCTGGCGGGCTCAAAATTGGGCCTATATTGTTCCGTGCCCTACAAATAGCACCCAAAATTCCGTGATATACAAATTGACAACTGGACCTGTGGGCTGGTTGGCTCAACATTGCACTTCTATTGTTCTGTGTCCTCCAAACAACACTCGGAGTTCTGTGATATACAAATTGACAGACGAACTCCAGGGTTGGCAGCCTCTAGACTGCGATTGTTCACAGATGGTAATCCCTATCAACTATCTAACATTATCTAAAAACATTATTTTCAATCCTAAATTATCAATATTAAATATTGATATTGTATAATTTAATTAGACAAAAAAGTTTGTACAATATGAAATGGGGAAGCGGTCGATCGGGATCGTGATATAAAAGTAACTGAAATCTGAAGACATGAATCCACGAACTTTCGCACCAAGAAATTTTCCAGAGAAAACGAGTAATACATACTAAATATGTACTTTTATAAAGTATGGACATGAGATTTTATAGAGAATGTATGGATCCTGCATTCCATACTTAGCCACTTTTTGGATCATGGGTTCTTGGGCTTGTGGGCTCAAAATTGGGCCTCTACTGTTCTGTGTCCTACAAATAGCATCCAAGTGTTCTGTTGTATACAAATTGACAGGCGGACATGCGGGTTGGATGGCTCAACATTGCACTTGTATTGTTTCGTGTCCTCCAAACATCACTCGAAGTTCCGTGATATACAAATTGACAGACGAAATCCAGGGCTGGTAGGCTCAAGATTGCGATTGTATACAGCTGGTGATCCCTGTCAACTATCTAACACTATCTAAAAGCATTATTTTCAATACTAAAATATTAATATTAAATATTGATATTGTACAATTTAATTACATAAAATTATTAAAGGATGTTAAATATCTTATTTAAAAGAAAAACCCGCGTATTCAGAAACTCGCATTCCAAAAATTTTGTACAATACAAAATGGGGAAGCGGTCGGTCAGGTTGGTGATATAAAAGTGGGTGGAAATCTGAACACGTGTATCTGCCAACTCCCGTACCTAGAAATTTTCCGAGAAATGAGCAATACATACTAAATATGTACTTTTATAAAGTATGGACATGAGATTTTATAGAGCATGTACGGATCCCTCATTTCATACTTAGCCACTTTTTGGATCGCGGGTTCTCGGGCTGGCGGGCTCAAAATTGGGCCTTTGTTGTTCTGTGCCCTACAAATAGCACCCAAAGTTCCACGATATACAAATTGACAAGCAGACTTGTGGGTTGGCTGGCTCAACATTGCAGTTTTATTGTTCTATTTCCTCCAAACAACAGTCGGAGTTCCGCGATAAACAAATTAACAGACGGACTCCAGGACTGGGGGGCTCAAGATTGCGATTGTTTACGGATGGTCATCCCTATCAACTATCTAACATTATCTAAAAACATTATTTTCAAATACTAAATTATTAATATTAAATATTAATATTGTACAATTTAATTACATAAAATTATTAAAAGATGTTAAATCTCTTATTTAAAAAAATGATATCAATTCTATCACTGCAAGCATAACAACGACTAGTTTGAATTTTAAGGGCCTCCTGTTGATATGATAGCACAATTGGACTTCGGACAATTTATATTCGTTTATTACAATATGAAACAGGGAAGTGGTCGGTCCAGCTGGTGATATAAAAGTAAGTGAAATCTGAAGACATGAATCCGCCAACTTCCGCACCAAGAAATTTTCCGAAAAACGAGTAATACATACTAAATATGTACTCTTATAAAGTATGGACATGATATTTTATAGAGCATGTACAGATCCCACATTCCATACTTAGCCACTTTTTGGATCGTGCTTTCTCGGGCTAGTAGGCTCAAAATTGGGCCTTTATTGCTCTCTATCCTACAAATAACACCTAGAGTTCTGCGATATACAAATTGACATGCGGACTTGCGGGTTGGCTGGCTCAACATTTCACTCTATTGTTCTATGTCTTCCAAACAACACTCGGAGGAAACGAGTAATGCATACTAAATATGTACATTTATAAAGAATGGACATGAGATTTTGCAGAGCATGTACGGATCCCTCATTCCATATTTAATCACCTTTTTTATTGTGGGTTCTCGAGCTGGAGGGCTCAAAATTGGGCCTCTATTGTTATGTTCCCTACAAATAGAACCTAGAGTTCCGCGATATACAAATTGACAGACGGACTCCAGAACTGGCGGGTTCAAGATTGCGATTGTTTACGGATAGTCGTCCCTATCAACTATCTAACAATATCTAAAAAAATTATTTTCAAATACTAAATTATTAATATTAAATATTGATATTGTACAATTTAAGTACATAAAATTATTAAAATATGTTAAATCTCTTATTTTAAAAAATGATATTAATTCTATCACCGCAAGAATAACAACGACCAATTTGAATTTTAAGTGTCCCGTGTTGATATGATAGCACAATTGGACCTCGGAGAGTTTATATTCGTTTATTACAATATGAAACAGGGAAGCGGTCAGTCGGGCTGGTGGTATAAAAGTAAGTGAAATCTGAAGGTGTGAATCCACCAACTTCAGCACCTAGAAATTTTCCAAAAAACGAATAATACATACTAAATATGTACTTCTATAAAGTATGGGCATGAGATTTTATAGAGCAAGTATGGATGTCGCATTCCATACTTAGCCAATTTTTGGATCATGGGTTCTCGGGCTGGAGGGCTCAAAATTGGGCCTCTATTGCTTTGTATCCTACAAATAACACCCAGAGTTCCACGATATACAAATTGATAGGTAGACTTGTGGGTTGGTTGGATCAACATCGTACTTCTATTGTTCTGTGTCTTCCAAACAACACTCGAAGTTCCGCGATATACAAATTCACAGACAGACTCTAGGGTTGGCGGGCTCAAGATTGCGATTGTTTATGGATGGTGATCCCTATCAACTATCTAACATTATCTAAAAACATTATTTTCAATACTAAATTATTAATATTAAATATTAATGTTGTACAATTTAATTACATAAAATTATTAAACATAAGGGAAAGCGGTCGGTCGGGTTGGTGATATAAAAGTAAGGGGAAATTTGAACACGTGCATCCATCAACTTCCACACCCAGAATTTTTTCGAGAAACAAGCAATACATACTAAATATGTACTTTTATAAAGTATGGACATGAGATTTTATAGAGCATGTACGGATCCCTCATTCCATACTTAGCCACTTTTTGGATCACGGGTCCTTGGGCTGGTGGGCTCAAAATTGGGTGTCGATTGTTCTGTGTCCTACAAATAGCACCCAGAGTTCTGCGATATACAAATTGACAAGTGGACTTGTGGGCTGGTTGGCTCAACATTGCACTTCTATTGTCTCGTGTCCTCCAAACAACACTCGGAGTTCCGCGATATACAAATTGAAAAACGGACTCCGGGACTAGCGGGCTCAAGATTGCGATTGTTTATGGATGGTCATCCTATCTAACATTATCTAAAAACATTATTTTCAAATACTAAATTAATAATATTAAATATTGATATTGTACAATTTAATTACATAAAATTATCAATATTGAACCCGCCTATCTGGTAAATCGCCTACTAGGAAACTACAAGCCAAAAAGTGTGTACAATATGAAACAGGGAAGCGGTCGGGCGGGCTAGTGATATAAAAGTAAGTGAAATATGAAGACGTGAATCCACCAACTCCCGTACCTAGATATTTTCCTAAAAACGAGTAATACATACTAAATATGTACTTCTATAAAGTATGGACATGATATATTGTAGAGCATGTACGGATCCCGCATTCCATACTTAGCCACTTTTTGGATCGTGTGTTCTTGGGCTAGCGGGCTCAAAATTGGGCCTCTATTGTTTCATTCCCTATAAATAGCACCTAGAATTCTGCGATATACAAATTGAAAAGTGGACCTGCGAGTTGGTTGTCTCAACATTGCACTTCTATTGTTTTGTGTCCTCCAAACAACACTCGAAGTTCCGCGATATACAAATTGACAGACGGACTCCAGGGATGGTGGGCTCAACATTGCGATTGTTTACGGATGGTAATCCCTATCAACTAATTAACATTATCTAAAAACATTATTTTCAATACTAAATTATTAATATTAAGTATTGATATTATACAATTTAAGTAGACAAAAAAGTTTGTACAATTTGAAAAGGGGAAGTGGTCGTTCGAGCTGGTGATATAAAAGTAAGTGAAAGTCTGAACACATTCATCTGCCAACTTCCACACCTAGAAATTTGTTGAGAAACAAGGAATACATACTAAATATGTACTTTTATAAAGTATGGACATGAGATTTTATAGAGCATGTACAATTCCCTCATTCCACACTACACTTTTTGGATCGCGGGTTCTCGGGCTGGCAGGCTCAAAGTTGGGCCTCTATTGTTCTGTGTCCTACAAATAGCACCAAGAGTTCCATGATATACAAATTGACAGGCGGACTTGTGGGTTGGCTGGCTCAACATTGCACTTCTATTATCCTGTGTCCTCCAAACAACACTCAGAGTTTTGTGATATACAAATTGACAGATGGACTCCAGGACTGGTGGGATCAAGATTGTGATTGTTTACGGATGGTTATCCTATATAAGATTATCTAAAAACATTATTTTCAAATACTAAATTATTAATATTAAATATTGATATTGTACAATTTAATTACATAAAATTATCAAAGGATGTTAAATCGCTTATTTTAAAAAAGATGAAGGAAACAAAACAAAGTTTTTTTAAATTCTATCACCGCAAGCATAACAACGACCAATTGATTTCAAATTATTCCTGGAGATTAATTTTACCAAGTTCATCGATCAAGGAAAAATGATAAAACAAGCCACATACTACATTTGTGTCACAACGCCATACAAATTGATAGGCAAATTTGCAGGTTAGCTGGCTAAAAATATTGCAATTCTATTGTTTTGTGTCCTGCAAACAACACTCGGAGTTCCGCGATATACAAATTGACAGACGAAGCATACAACCAAGAACCAACTAAACTCCAAACAAGTTGCAAGAAAGTTCCCACAAGGTTCCATAGATAAGGACGCATCAACCTTTGCATCAAACAATTTGATATACAAAGAAACGACGTCGCGGCATTCATTTTCTCTTACATCTGGTATAATGTTCCCAGGAGAAAATAACGGGGGCCATGGGATATATCAGGTTTGCTTCCATGCTTCCCATTTTTGGATCGAACAATCTTATGCGCATACAATCTCAAGTACTCGAGTCCGACTAACATTCATCTGGGTGTTGAAGAAATATTATAGAGACAAATGAGATTTTTCGTTTGCTGCCAAAGTTTGATATTTTTTTTTTCCCTTCTTCATCCGATATGCAAAATTGCATTGTCCTCATTTAAGGTAAATTTGTTGTGTATCTGAAAGTTGCAAAACATGTAGACATTGCTTTCCTTTTTCTGTAGATATGTTTCATAGGACAATTCTACCAACCTAGGAAGCACATCTCGTAACAGAGGCTGCCTAATTGTACAATGCATAGTTGTGTTGCCCACGGTTCAGATGGAATCATTGAGGCAATGTCCATATATATATGGAAATTTTTCATTGCATCGCAGACAATCAATCGTATCATCACTTATCAAAGCGGAAGCAGAAGCAGGAGAGTTTCATTTCTCACATACAGGCTCAAAGGGGGTCGAGTATGCATTTGCTGCAACCAAAACACCTTCAACCTGGGAATGCGAGCATAGGAATTAATACATTGAATAATATAATACACAACTGCACCCCCCCCCCTTAAAAAAAATAAAATAAAATAAAACAAGTCGCAGAGATTTGGTGAAGGCTATTTGTATAAGCAAAGTGAAGATGATTATGTGGATGTATACGCACAACAGTTGTAGAGCTAGCTAGTTTCTTCAGATCATGTACTATGTCTTCTCGCAACTCTGTTACAAATGTTGCTTGGGTTGGACGAAATATCCTTTCTCTAACATCCCTTTTCTTTGTTATATTTTTGAAGAGCATAAGTGGAAACTACCCTTTATGTAATTGTTGTTCCATTGACGAAAACAAATTTGAATAGGTATCGAACAATTGCAGCTGCAACATGGAACAATGCAATATTTGTGTAACTTACCCGAGATACATGCACATGCGAAAGTAAAGGACAAAATTGGATGTGGAAATAAATACCATTGCCTTGTTGATCTCTGACTCTCCATCCTTTATATGGAGAATGTGTTGCGAGCCAAGTTTTCTTGCCATTGTGATAGTTGCACCAATGGTTTCGATTGGGTAAATATCACTGCTATGTGCAAGCTGGTTGATAGTCGCGTCTGGGACGAAATGATATTTTGACCAAACAACGATAATTTTTTCCACAATGATTTTTTCTTTGAGAGAAATAATCCGATCACAATCACCATGATCATATACTATTTTGGGAATTATATTAAAATTTGTAATGGATATCCCATTACTCAGCAATATCTTTTCTGCATGTTTCTGGACAAGTTGTGTAGGAATAGTCAATGTCACTGTCATCATGGCCTCCTTGTTTCTCATGTCAGCATGCATAATGGATCTAGTTTTGTTTGCCTTGTCCAAGTAGGTGTTATATAAGACCATTATGTCCCCGACGAACACTTGTCCAGTTCGGCGACTGTTCAAGCCCTCTACTGATAGTACTTTGGGTGTTACAACTCTAGACCTGGTGACAATTTTTTGACAGAAAAACTAAAGTGAACGGTAGTGTGCATTTTTTTTTTGTATTCTTCTTTCACTGGCATAAATCTACAAGTACATGCATACCTTCAATGAAATATGGATCTAGAGTTTTGCAACCACACCTCTTAGTCTGCAGAACCTTCTCTATGTTTGGCATCTCACTTGTACTTGTTGATACTTCTTGTGAACTACAAACCATGTATTGCAGATGACATCAGCATATTCACCATTCCATAGATGAATAAATACGCAAGGATATTTGTTTGGTAAACAAACTAGGAGCACAGTGTATGCATCTTTACCTTTGGCCTTGTTGGTATGTTGATGTCTAGGATGACTGACTGCTCATCGCCATGTCACTAGTCCAACTTTTTCTGATGCAAAAATGTGTAGATGAACATCAGAAGGACTAAACAAGCATATGCATTGTATATTGTCCATAATAGTTCTTAATATCACATGCAGGGTCGAAGGAGGTGGAATACGAAATAGGGTGTCAAGGAATATACTTAGGAAACATGAGGACCCTAGTGTAAAATTGTATGCCTCTGATTTTTTGACTGGAAAAATGTGTAACAGTAAACAGGGTGTGAGGGCGAGGCACCATGGCCAATCTATATATCGTGGACCCCCGGAAGCTAGGGGAGCAATCTTGAACCTGCCAGTCCCGCACCTGCAATCGACAAAGTGGGTAAGTATGGAATAAGGTAGAAGCGTGACCATACATGTGAAACCGTTAGTCCACTAACCAGTGCACCAAGTCATTTTCAGAAAGACCACTAAGCAGATCAATTAGAAAACAAAAGGGCTAATAGAAAATGGAAAAAGTAGAAATAGGGAGGGAAGAAAGGCCCATTGTTGCCAAGTCATCGTTTTCTAGTCTAATATTATATGCCCCCACCTGGTTTGTATATTTAATTTACCAGCACAGTTGGTATACCTTTTCGAAGATTGTACCACAGAGCCCTCTGTTGTTGCACAAAACAATTCATCTTCCTGTCCAACCAACCTGTTTCTTCCAAGGTAGCAACGCCGAATATGCACTGGACATGAAGTCAAGTCAGTATGAAGACAAACATGTAAAAGAAAGAGAAAATTTTCTATTTATTCCAATGTAACAACAAACAGAATACGATTGACATGAGAATACGTAGAAAGATATTATATTTGAAGGGGGAAAAGAACAAAAGGAAAACCCCCCAAAAAAGGTGCAAAGTAGCAGAACAAGCACAACAAATATACATACAGTAAATGAAAAAATGAACAATGGAATATGAAATAAGAGTACAGGTATCTACCTCTGTAATTCCTCATCTACATTCCCACCAAAGAGTCCATCGTCCTCTCCAACCACTCTGTTTGTTTAAATGTAGCAATGTAGGAAAAACACAATGTACATGAAGTAGGTTAGTATGCAGGAAGACATGTAATGAAGATAAGTTACTATCTAGGAAGGCACGAAACATATACATACAATAAACTAGGTGAACACATATACATACAATAAACTAGGTGAACACATATACAGACAATAAATGAAATACAAAACAACGCAATATGAAATGACAATACAAGCATGTACCTTTCTATCTCCTCTTCAACCGATGCGGTCAACACTCCATCGTTTTCTCCAGCTATTCTGCTCGTTTGAATGTGGGAACACACAAAATACAATGAACATGAATGGAAGTTGGTATGCACAAGAACAATAAATATGTACATACAATAAAAGAGACTCAACGAATAGTCTAAAAGATAGCTAGAAACATAAACATTTGCACTTCTCCATCCATAGTTGTAAATATGTAATTTTTTTCCCTGCCCAAAATATATTACAAGCCACAAAATATTACGAAATTGCATGGTCGTAGCTAAACGATTTTTAGTTTTCCGTGGCAAAGTATCCAGATATGTTTCCACCGATGGAAATACATGTTCTTTATCCTCTACACAGACTGGTGTGCCCATGATACAAGATTTTGGTTTTCTGTGGCAAACTACCCACATATGCTTCCAAACATGGAAATATAATTTTGTAGAATCTTTGTTGTACATATCATATCTCAAGTACAAGACAAATTGTATCGTGGGCACACCAGTCTGTGTAGAGGATAAAGAACACGTATTTTCATATGGGCACATTTCACCATACATGGTTTATAACTACAGCCTGCATATGTTTTTATTTTAACAAAAAACAATAGATATTGCAATTTCACATGTACTTCTCGAATGGAATATGGTATGTACAAGAACAAGTAATATGTACATACAGTAAAAGAGACTCAACGAATAGTCTAAAAGATAGGCAGAAACATGAACCTTTGTGCTTCTCCATCCATAGCTGTAAATATGTAATTTTTTTCCCTACCCAAAATATATTACAAGCCACAAAATATTACGAAATTGCATGGTCGTAGCTAAACGATTTTTGGTTTTCCACGGCAAAGTATCCAGATATGATTCCACCGATGGAAATACATGTTCTTTATCCTCTACATAGACTGTTGTGCCCACGATACAAGATTTTTGTTTTCCATGGCAAACTACCCAGATATGCTTTCAGACATGGAAATATAATTTTGCAGAATCTTTGGTGTACATATCATATCTCAAGTACACAAAAAATTGTATCGTGGGAACACAATTCTGTGTAGAGGATAAAGAACATGTATTGTCATATGGGCACATTTCACCATACATGGTTTATAACTGCAACCTGCATATGTTTTTTTTTAACAAAAAACAGCGGATATTGCAATTTCACATGTACTTCTCGAATGGAAGCTAGTATGCACAAGAACAAGTAATATGCACATACAATAAAAGAGACTCAACGAATAGTCCAAAAGATTGGCAGAAACATGAACCTTTGCGCTTCTCCATCCATAGCTGTAAATTTGCAATTTTTTTCCCTGCCCAAAATATATTACAAGCCACAAAATATTACGAAATTGCATGGCCATAGCTAAATGATTTTTGGTTTTCCATGGCAAAGTATCCAGATATGCTTCCACTGATGGAAATACATGTTCTTTTTCCTCTACACAGACTTATGTGCCCATGATACAAGATTTCGGTTTTCCGTGGCAAACTACCCAGATATGCTTCCAGACATGGAAATATAATTTTGCAGAATCTTTGTTGTACATATCATATCTCAAGTACAAGATCATTTTTATCGTGAGCACACCAGTGTATGTAGAGGATAAAGAACGTGTATTGTCATATGGGCACATTTCACCATACATGGTTTATACCTTCAACCTGCATATGTTTTTTTTTAACAAAAAACAACGGATATTGCAATTTCAAATGTACTTCTCGAACTATTTTTCATGCAACAATTTTCTATCATGTCAACACTGAAGTACCAGCAAAATCTCACAGCAGAACAGATATCGAACTCGCCAGATAGGGAAAATAACACAACTGCTTGTCCACTCGTGGGTGCAGGGGTTGAACACCGTAAAGCGCCCAAGAAAAAAAAAAAACGGCTCCAACTACCGACGCAGGACCCCAACCCTACAAAGCCAAATCAAACAAAAGAACACAGCAAGTACCAAACCAACGAGAAAGCACGAACAGTCCCAACTGCAGCCCTAGGGCCCCAAAGCACAAGCTTGAGACAAATAAACACAACCAACAACCGATGAACCAACGAACCAGTGAACAACCAACAACCACCGAACTAGTAAACAACATATGTATCTCCAACGATTACGAAACTGTAGCCGAAGCACAGAAGGAACCAGAAACATATGACGAGCGTGCCATTAGAAATACGCAAACATTCTTTCTTGCAAACTGCAAACACTGAACAACAACGAAGGAATAGAAAATGAAACTATGGCATGGAAACTTACTCTGAAACGATGAAAGGAAGAAGCGCAGGTTGAATTGTGAACCAAACAACAACAACAACCAGCAACCAACGAACTAGCGAAGAAGAAGCACTCACTGAACCAGTAAACAATGTATGTAGCTTCAACGATGATGAAATTGCATTGCAAGGCTAGAAGAAGGATGAAAGATACAATGCCTATTCAAGTGGTAGTGGACAATAATATTGTGCAAAATCACTGCAACATTGTATGGAAAATTTCGAGGAAAAATGTACTCTGAGAAGAATTTTTAGATAAACATTTAAGGTTGTTAGGTTGTCTAAGGACCTCACGGTATGCAAAAATTTAAGTTGTCAGACATGTTGGAGGACCTCGCGTCATGTAAACATTTAAGCTGTCAGGCCTATTCAAGCACCTCAAAAAAGTGTCAATACATTTCAATACAAATACATGTGGCAGGGACATTATAAACTTTGGAATTATCGATCACTATAAAGATTGGATATCTAAACATTTCAATATGATTAGTACAAATAAAAAAAAAGCACTGTATATGATCTAAGACAATGCTAGCAGAAAATGCTAAGACAAACATTCGAACTAATGCTAGCATTAATCCACGTTCAAGCAATGCATAAGAAAATATATCATTCAAAAAGACTGTAGATGATCAAAAAGTTTGGATATGCTAACATATAAAACATTGGGAATAGAGAAGCCGACAATAAGACCTTCAATCTGTTATCCAATCAGATCATTACATATATGGTACTTTTTATTATATAAAATTCAATGTTTTTAGTTCCCTAGCTCCAACAATAGATATTATGCAAATATTTGTGGTCAAAGGACAAACTAATATGAGGTCAACGAATAATAGATCGCTATAGTCCCTCTATACCTACGACAACGCATTCTTGAAATACTCACACTATGTTTGTTGCAAACTGATTCCCTTTGCCAATTTTTCTACTTGCACAGGTTGTTAGGCTGCAAATTGATTTCCTTTCCTTTCCTACAATTAACAACAACTTGCTACTCTTTGCACCTCCACTCGGTGGAATTGAATTAGAAATCAACGATTAAATTAATATCCTATGATTAGAATCAATAAAAATAATTCAAAAAAAATATGTCAAAAATATTCTCTATTAAACTTTCATATACATTATTACTTATAATAATATTAGTGAATTTAATTATTCAATAAATTTGATTCAAATCAAAGTGTGCCAAAAATGTGCATTTAATTTAATTGTTCAATAAACTTGATTCAAATCAAAGTGGACCAAAAATGTGAATACAAATGTGGATAAGCTTTGCAAGAAATATTTTAAAAATAATATGATTATAGTGTGTGGCACATATGTATGATATTGGATTTCTTGTCTACTTGATTCAAATCAAAGTGGACCAAAAATGTGAATACAAATGTGGATAAGCTTTGCAAGAAATATTTAAAAAATAATATGATCATAGTGTGTGGCACATATGTATGATATTGGATTTCTTGTCTATTAAAAAATAATATGATCATAGTGTGTGGCACACATCGGATTTCTTGTCTATTGTTCCTTAAATACCCTAGATCTATCATAAATCTCACAACTAAAAAGACAGATCCCATAAGTCTCACTAGTTACATAAGTCTCACTAGTTAGGGACTATCGTCATCCCCATCCACCTGTGTACTATGTAGTCTCAAAGACAATTTCAAACCATTTAAATCCTATTTATAAAATGGAAAAGGAAATCAAAATCTTTAATATGTGAATCTCTAATCTTTATATTTTCAAAATAATTTATATTTTAAAAAATCTAATCTCTCTTTATAATCGATACATCTAAAATATCTAAACTAATAATTGATAGATGAAAATAAAAATATATCTAAACTAATAATTGATAAATGAAAATAAAAATATATCTAAACTAATAATAATTATTGATGAAATATTAACATACTAAAATTCATATTAATAGTAAAGTAAAACACACTGTCTTGATATCAGAGTTTTGAAGTGTTGGATTTTAAATCAATATAAGTGTTAAATTTGATAGTTAATTTAAATCAATGTAAGTGTTAAATTTGATAGTTAAAAACCAACCTTAACCGTACTACGCATTTTAATAAAGTATGATTTAATGGTTGGAGTTAAATTCTAAAGTTTAGTGTGGAAATGAATTCTAAATGGGAGGCTAATAATTTTCCATGTGTATTACCATAGCTAAGTTTTGAGAGGAAATGAATGTGATATCCCATGGGAAAGTCCAGTCGTTGGCATTTTTTTTTTGAGTCTCCTCCTTCGGTTGATTTTTCAATGGTCTTGGTTAAAAGTTTTACCTTTTAAGTTTTTTGATTGAAATTCGGTGATGTAAATTAAGACAAAATCACTATTTTCTGTTGTTTAAATTGCATTTCTGAATGCATAAATGGATTCAACGTGATGAAAAACCCTTGAAACACTCAGATTATACAAACTTAGCCACTCAAATCTGCAGATCCAACCCTTCATCACCAAAAGAAAAAAAATTGAATAGATAAAGCAACTAACATAGTTGAACACCAAGTGCAATACTGTCCAATCTTAGACAAGGACTTAGTGTGCAATACTGTCCAATCTTAAGCAGGGACTAGCCACTACCTGGCTTATCCACTTGTTTATGTACCACTGGCACTCAACCATCCATAATTGAACATAATAGAATTTTCAATAAATGTCATAATTTAATTGAGTAGAACAACATAGAGTTTTAAAAATAAATGTCATAATTGAAGAAGGAAATATTACTATTTCGTTGTTAAGAGCTTATGGCAGTGCATTTTACGTTTGTACAGCTCTCTTTAACATAATACCGAACAATCTGAAAAACTGAAATCTTGGCAAAAATAAGATAGCCGGCCTTGGAAGCCTCTAAGATTTACAGAGACAGAAACTAGAAGATATTCAAGCTACATTTACAAGGGAGTGGGTTGAAGGTATCGTTATATAACAGTAGTTGTTGGGACCCGCAAACATTAAATGTGAATTCTTACAAAAATGGACACCACTGAAGACCAATTTAGTTCAACTCTTCTACTTGGCAGTTTGCTCAACCTTGATAATGGACGAGCGATTGCTGGCCCTGGAGGCGAATTTCCATTGGACTTTATTTCTACCTTAGAATCTCTCATTTAGTATTGCATTTATTACATAATATTGAACTTGTCAGAAGCATTTCCAACATATGTAACTTTCTGACGACTCCAACATGTAGCTTGGAAATAGGTACAACCACCTATTTCCATGACTCACATATCAAACAACACAGAGCACATAGAAAGAACCCACCCTCATGAATTTTCATAGAGAACACCATTCAGCTATTAACTTTCAAAGATTTATTTTCTTTCAACACTAGTCTTGAAGATCTAAGTTATGGAGGAAAAAATGGTTGAAAACGGTCATGTTATGATGATTCTCTATGCATTTCTAGGGTTGCAATTATTTGCAGCTGTGGAATCTCATGGTCCATGGTAGAACAAAGCTTTGAAATACAGTCCCTTGGTGTTTCGTGACTCTCAGGAAGTCACCAGGAGTGAAGCTGGCGAGATCAGATCGGTTCTAGTGAGAATTCAAAGAGAGTACGAAGAATTTGAAAACTTGGGCCATATGGAACTGAGTTTCATGACCTTGGACCCTCAATCTATGTTGCTTCCTATGTTTCTTAATGGAGATTTCCTTTTCTACGTTCATACAGGTAAAATAGTCTGAATTCCAAGGACTTACAGTAGTATCTTAAAACAATGCTATTAGGTCAATGCATTTGAATTTCAACTGTTAAATGGGGTTTTGTAAAACAAATGTATTTTTCAAACTGAGAAAGAGAGGCAATGTTAGGATGGGTGAGGAATACTCATTTGAAAGCATTAGAGACAATGCATTGTGATGCATTGTGAGGTCTTTTGAAACCTCCTTTGAAAGGCAATCTTAGGATGGGTGAGGAATACTCATTTGAAATCTATCAACAAATTTGACAAATCTGTCAACCAGTTGACAGTTTTAGTGAAAAGTTATTTCTAAGATAGCAGTGGTTTAAACGTTCTATTTTTTGGAGGGTTTTTGGTAAATTTTTCAGTTTGATTTTGTTCGAAATCTGGTGATAAATGATTGGATCTGCAGATTTGAGTGGTTAAATTTGTAGAAAAAAAGATAGAACATTTCACCAATACCTCTAAGATATGCCTTCGACATAATTAAAAAACCTTTTATCTTTAATTAAAGTTACACACATGAAACAAGGTCATATTTTCTCTCTATGTATGTATCCCACATGTACACTTACACACAATTTTGGATGTGACATTGCGTGGATGTCACACGGTAGCAATCGTCCTCATACTAAATTATTCGATTAGTTCGCATTCATTATATGGTTATAATTACAAATTTATAATAGTCAATGACTCGATTCAGTTCGGATTCGTTATATGGTTTTACTAACAAATTTAAAATTTATAATGTTAATTTAAAGGTAATAAAAATTTATAATTTTTTTTAATAAAAAAAAAAGTCTTTAAAATTAAAAATAAATATTTAAAACATATTTTTAATATAAATATAATTAAAAAAACACATTTTTAATATAAATACAATTACAAAATAATATAAAGTAAATTAATTTACAAAATTAAAATTAGTATTAAATTTTTTATATAGATTTAATATTACATATAATTGGATGAGAAATGGAGAGGGAGAAGGAGTAGGTTAGGTTTTCAAGAAGTTTTAGTATGGTAAGGTCATGGTTAGGAGTGTTAGGGTAGAAATGGCGGTTGAGGTTTTGGATGCGGCAGTAGAAGCAACTAAAGTTCAAGAGAAAAATAAGTCATTTAAGGATGCAATGGATGGAGGGAGCAACAAGTAGCCGAAAGACATTTCGATGGCAGGGATAGATAGTAACATGCCCTGATCTAACCAACTTGCAATAGGAGTAGGTACAAGCAGTCAAGCTGACAAGAAATTGTGAAATGGGTGTTGGGAAAAAATGGTGGAGAACCTGAGGTACGAAGTTACCTCTCCATTGTTGGGAAACTACATTCAATACATGAAGATTGAAGGACCACATAGTCATTGTAAAATTCATGGGAATTTGGGCGTCAGAAAAAGTGTTGATCGTATGGATAAATTCGAGATGGAAAGTCAAAGTGGACATAAGCCTAAAACTGGGGTCCAAAGGCTTCTTTACAGTGATTTTCACCTGCTTTGAGGATAGGAATAATTTTTTTTATGAAGGAAGGTATTTTTTTAACTCAGCAAGGCTCCATCTAAGGTATTGGTTGGAACACTTCTCCCTAGAGAAACAAGACTTCACAGTTGCCCCCCATTTTGGATCAAACTATATTCCTTACCCCAGGAATTTTGGCATCTAGAAACTATGGAAGGGATAGGAAACATGTTGGGATCTTTTGTCAAAATATCAAAGATAACCAAGGAAACTAAGTATATGTCTTACGCAAGGATCTGCATCTATATGAATGTGGTGGGAGCTCTACCCAAATCAATTACCATTTCATTTCAGGACAAGGAATGGGTTCAAACCATAGATAATGAACATATCTTGTTCAAATGCAGGAAGTGCCATGAACATGGGTATCTATTTAGAGACTTCCCTCATAATATAACTTAGACAAATAACAAAGGTAAGGAAGAGAGGGACACAAAATGCTTTGTTAAGATCCCCAATAAGAGAAAGGTGGGATGTAAAGGTAATAAAGACATAAGGGAAACCATAAAGAAAGATGAAAATAACTTCTAGATCTTGGCTTCAGCAGAACACAAGGAGACAATCCTCAAGGGAGACCATAAAACAGAGAAAAAGAAGGCGATGCCCACAACTCTAGAAGTCAAGCAAAAAAAAATACAGAAGCGTCATCACATGGATCAATGCATTGTTAACCCATCGATTCCAATGAGGGAAATCAAGATGCAAGATTTAGAGGTATTCGAAGACTCCCAAGATGAAACAAAGAAGGAGGAACCTACCCATTATTCAAAGCAGGAAGATATGGAAGTGGACATTAAATCTATGATAGTCATTCATGAAGAGAAAGAGTTTAACAACATGCAGGTGCGACAAATTCGTAGGCTCCAAAAAGATTTACTCATAAGGAAGAGAAAGGAACAAATGCAGGAAAATCTGGCCTCATCCTCAAGAAACCTGGGAATTAAATCAAATACATTGAAGACCCAAAAAAAAAGGAAGGGCGGACAAAAATAAGGGTTGAAAACACCATAAGAAAGTCCTAGAAGAAACAAGAGTGCTTCTCATTGACTTAGGGCAGGTAGTGGGACTACCAAACATGTATTTCTTACCACAAACCAAAAATTAAATATGAAAATATTTTCCTAGAATATGAGGGGACTAAATGATGCATCCAAACATAGAATTCTCAAGAAAAAGCTAGATCAAGAAAAATAAGATATTGTAATGTTGTAAGAAACTGAATGTGATAGTAGGTATATGGAATTAATAGAAAGGAAAATTTGCAACCCATGCGACCTTATTTGTTCTAAATCAGAAGGTGCTTTAGGAGGGATTTCCCTCCTCTGGAACCCAAACAATTTCAAGGTGGAACTGGTTTCCCAATCCAATAGAATAATCATGATCTCTTACAAGAAATTAGGGTCAGAAAAGTAAGGGGTTGTATCCAATGTCTATGGCCCTCAAATTCCTACAACCAAAAAATACTTTCTAAGCAAGATCTCATCTCTAAGCGTAAATATGAAAGACCATCAGTGGACAGTTGGAGGTGATTTTAATATAATAACTACTCTAGAGGATAAGAAAGGAGCCATTCATCGGATGGACTCTAAAAAACCAAACATTCAAAGATATAGTATACCAAATATGCATGATAGACATTCTCTCGTCCAAAGGAAGGTTCACCTAGAGTAACAAGCGAGGAGGAAAGAGTCATATAGCATAAAGATTGTATAGATTCTTGGTTTCAAAAGACTTCTACAAAGAAAGACAAGCCATATTTGTGGTTATTTTCCCCATTTATGGATCAGATCATTCTCCTATCTCTTTGAAATGGATCAATGATATATTCCCTCTCCCTAAGACTTTTAGATTTGAAATTTTTTGGATCTTTCATCCATAATTTATACAGAAAATATCTTATTGGTGGCAGGAAAACCAAAATCATTATGGAACAAAGATGTACCAGTTCCAACACAAATTGAAACATATCATAGCATCTCTCAAGAAATGGAATAAAGGGGTCTATGGAAACATCCAAGAAGAAAAAATAAAAATGGAAGATGAGATGAAGTGGGTGCAGGGCCAAATTATCTAGAATGATTTTTCCCCTGATCTCCAGAGCGAGACCCGCCTTCATATGGATATAGATGAAAGGGACAAACTAGAAGATATGTTATTCCTCCAAAAATCTTGAATTCACTAGATTAAGGAGGGGGACAAGAATACAAAAATTGTCCACAATTCCTTACTTAAGAGAAGGAACCATAACCAAATTCATTCTCTAAACACAAAAGAAGGAGAGATTATGGAAATACATGAGGAGATTGAAAATAATATGATCAACTATTATAGTAACCAACTCTTGGAACCGGATCTGGATAGAAGGGAGGCAATGATTCTTATTAAAAGAACAATTCCAAAATTGGTCTCTAAGGAACACAACAGTAGCCTTATGAGAAGTGTGACCTTGGTCGAAGTTGAAGATATAGTCAAGGAAATTCCACAAGGGAAGTCCCCTAGGCCTGATGGTTTCACAATGGACTTTTTTCAAGCCTGGAGTATTATTGGTAAATACCTTTAGGAAGTAGTAGAAGAGTCTGGGACCTCCAAATCAGTTCTACAAGCTTTCAATTCCACCTTTCTGGTCTTGATTCCTAAAAAAAGGGAAGCAAATTCTGCAGATAATTTCATAACTATCTCTTCATGCAATGTAATGTACAAAATCTAAAATCCTTGCTAACATACTCAAGCCTATTATTCAAGAAATCATTTCTCCTGAACAATGGGGTTTGGTAGAAGGTCGCCAAATCCTAGATGGAATAATTGTGGCCCATGAAGCCATTCATTCTCTTAAAACTAGTAGAAAATCGGGAATGATGTTAAAAGTATATTTGTCAAAATCTTATGACCGAATTAAATGGAAATTTCTAAGAGAAATATTGGGGGCTTTTAGATTTGACCCCTCTTGGATTTCCTGGATTCTCAACTTGATATCCTTTGTGTTCTTTTATATTCTTGTTAATGGTTCCCCCTCTCCAACCTTCAAAGTTTCTAGAGGGTTAAGGTAGGGAGACCCTCTATCCCCTTACCTTTTTATTATTCTCGTTGAAGGTTTGGGGAGTTTCTTGAAGCAATCCCTCTCGAAAGGCCATATTAATGTTTTATCTCTTCTCCCCCTACACTGCTCCTCTGTCTTACTTCCAATTTGTGGATGACACCCTTCTCATGGGTAAACCTACAGTGTAGAAAGCCAAATCTATCCAGAGAATTTTGTATTTTTTTCCAGTCAGCTTCAGGCATGCAACTCATCTTGGACAAGTCTAATATTTTCTTTTTCAATACCCCAATTATAATTCAGTAGAGTATTGCTAGAATATTAGGTTTTCAAAGATCCTCCCTTCCCTCAAAATATCTTGGGGCCCCTCTTCTAAACAACAACCTTCGCAATATGGTGTGGAAAGAGCTCCTCATTAAAATTGAAGACCACCTAAATTGTTGGAATCATGGGTTCCTTACTTTGCGAGGGTGAATTATTCTAATAAAAACAGTTTTAATGGCTATTCCTATTTACTTGTTTTATTTTCTTGCAGCTCCTGCAAATATTATACAGAAACTTCGAGCTATTCAGAGGAATTTATTGTGGGGAGGAACTAAATGAGAGAGAAAATGGGCTATGATTTCCTATGAGAAACTGTGTCAACCAAAATATCAAGGAGGCTTGGGCCTCAAGGACCCTCTAAAACTGGGCCAGGCATTGGCGGTTAAAATATTTTGGAGATGGATAAAAATCCTAGAGGCACTCTCGGAAAAAATTTGGCATGAAAAATATGTCAGATACATCCCCCCACAAGAATGGATCAGACTAGATGGTGCTAGAATAGGCTCGTTGATATGGAAGTATGCTTGGGGGAATTGTGACTTAGTGCAAAATTAGAGTATTTGGGAGATTCACAATGGTAGGTTAGAACTTTTTTGGGAGGATGTGGGGGAGCAATGACTTGCTCTAAACTCAGATGAACTTCTTCATTGAATCCAACAAAAGTTTCTTGGGATAGGATGGTCGAAGGTCTTCCAATATTGGGAATATACTCATCACCTAGACAAAGGTATGACAAGATCCAGGAAAAAACCTTCAGATTGGATAATCGATAAGATCAGGATATCTTGTCAAGCCTTAGAAGCCACCCTCAAGGACCACCCTCCCCCTCTCCGGAAGGGACAATACATTATTCGTTGGGGAAAAAAGGGAGATGGGAACTTCCAAATCAATGAGGCATACATGGAAGCCATGGGATTTTTGGACACACTCAACAAGGTATTCTGGACAAAATTATGGAATTCTCACAAGTGGCCCAAATTCCCACCTTTTTGTGGATGGTGGTAAAAAAAGATTTGACCTGGGATAGAATCCTAAAGATAGGATTCAAAGGCCCCGCTATATCCTTAATGTGTTTTCAAGAGGGGGGGAATTTGAACCATCTCCTAAATTCCTGTAGAGTTGCCTCATATATATGGGATTGAAGTGCCCTCCTTTTTCACACCTTAGACAAACAAACAAGACATTATAAAAATAATTGAAGAATTATGAGTCGATCCTTACCGTAATCAAATTCTAAACCACATTTGGAACCTCTTCCTGGGATTTCTTCTCTGGAATGTTAATGTTTAAGCCATTATTATAGATGTTTGCATTTCATTAGATAACAATAGCATAATCCAAGATCACTGAGAAATACACAATCACAAGAGACACAACATTTATCCTGGGAAACCCT
>SNQJ01S0024084.1:188087-200731 GCA_010110895.2 Picea sitchensis
CACAATCAAAAGAGACACAACGTTTATCCTGGGAAACCCTCTAGGGGGAGAAAACCCAGCAAAACTTCCTTAATATAGATAGCCAATACAATGCCAATAGATCTCTATGCTAGAACAGAAAGTCCTCTCCAAGATATGCACCACTCTCTCTCTCCTTTGCCGGTAACAGATCATAACTTGTCTCTCAAACTGATCAAGTGAGTTATGTTCAAATGAGGCACTAGCCTCCTTTATTTATACAAGTTCTGGCACATGTGAAGTGTCTCTTCACTGGCAGGTCCGACTTCTCAATCTGGGTGGGTAAACCCACCTTTATTATATTTCTAGGTCTCTTAATTAACTGATGGGGCCGACTTCTTATTATGCCTATTACAATTGTCTTTTGACCAATCCGCAAAAGGGGATTTGGTCTTATTACAATATCCGACATGATCAATCCACAATGGGGATTGATCCTATGAATAAAATATCAATAATCATAAGAATACTCTTTGCAGTTACGTTATTTCAACATGGAACTTGTGGAAATCCAGAAACAAAAGGATATTCCAAAATCAACGCCTCCCTTGGACTAGCTCTTTCAATAGATTCTCAATAATATCCTTGAAATTATAGCCATGGATCCTTTGAAGAAATAGGATTGGCTAGCAACAGGTAATGAAAGAGAAATTTTGGCGAACTGGAACATATGTCAAGGGAAGATTCCTTCCCAACATGCACATGCCCACAACCTGAGAAAATAGATAAAAGCAATTTGGGAACCTTCCCCAAAGGGTTTCCTGAAATCAAAATTTGACCGAGCATCTTAGGGAAACACTAGCCCTGCGAGAGCTAGGGGAATATTTAGGGATTCCTCTAGACAAATCACCATCCTCTTTTCCATTAGAGTCGAACATAACACTAATAATGGGGCCGAACTTGAAAGATGGATTTTTGGTTTGCAAATGGAAAAGGACCTTGGATACTTGACGATTATTGCAAAAGGAGACTCCCAAATCCTTATTTTGGCCTTAGGAAAACTCATAAACAAAGCTCATCCAGACTATGTCTCGAAGAACTAGCGTCTATCAATATGTATATCAGAGGTGGCCCTTGACATCTGATGCATGTCAGCTATCATTTTGAGACACGTCCAACATTAGGACAACTCAATGGCTGAATACATAGCTAACGTGGTGGTGGGTCACCCCATGACGAAACCTGATGGTTCTAGAAGGCGTAGGTCAGGGTGACTTCGGAGATAATATAACATGTTTTAATTGGAATGAAAACCATCCTTGGCATGCGAGGACAAGTGTGGGATCTATCATACACCCAGTGGGGTTGGAAAAGTCCTAGGTGTCCGTATGAGAAATTAAGTTCTTCCGGGAGGCCAGATGAAATTCAATACCGAGGAAGGTGGAGCAGTACAATCGAAAAACAATTATTATTGGGAGACATTGTTAGAGTTAATGAAAATACAGTCGTAATATCCAGAGGATGTTTTGTTACAGATTGGATGTGGTATGACAAGGTTTTCATACACAACCTCATCTGGAGCCATAATGAATATATATGACAGTCCCAAGTCTCGAGCAATCTGGTTCATTACAGGTAATCATGGCCGAAAGTGGAAGGGGGAAGAGAACTTAACTTCACTGGCAAGGATCCGTCACTATATGAGGAGGAGGACAAATCCATTTCGAGCAGTCGTGGTCTTCTATCCGAGTTTCCCTAGTATTCTTGGTGTGTCCTCCTAGTTTGGTTTGGGTTGGAGTATTGATTGGAAGAAGTCGTCTAGGATGGGTCGCTCCCTTTTCCTTTTGTGGTGATATTTCAGCATCTCGTTCTTGGTATCAGAAGAATATCTTCCCTTTTTCTGGTTTTCTTCAGGGAGAGTTCAAAGAAGAATGAGCGGGTTTTTTCTCCAAGTCATGGAATTAGGAAGACGCAAAGTTCTCGTTGAAAACAAGGCCACTCCCTCGGTGTGCTCTAGGCCCTAGAATAAAGGAGGGGGGGAGAAAATATTTAGAGAGGCTTTCCAAACATAGTTTCAAAGAACAAAGGGTAGCTAGTGAGGCTATAAATCAGTATCATAGTATTTACTCCGTGGGAGAAAAAAGAGCGATGGAAAAGGTGAAGGAGTCAGTCCTGAAAAATAAAATAAAATAAAATAAAAAAGGCATTGGGGATGAGGACATTATTTGGGATACAAATAACTGGATTCCTGACATAGGACAAACAAGGAAAAGGGAGACAAAATACTTCCTCTTGGCTAAGGTCTATTGGATGAAAAAAAAAAATTGTGGCACTGGTTATTTCCTAGTAGTTGTTGTAGGAAAATTCCCCTTCAGACATGTGAATTCCCTCTTGGATCTTAGACCCCTATGACCAAGACAAAAAATTGCAAACTTTGAACACTGACTTTCCTTTAAACATAGCTAAGATAGTTAATAGAGAAGAGGAAGAAAGTATGAGTACCTTTTTACAAAGTTTTTCCTCACTCAATCTAAGTTGAGCTTGATCTCTAAGTCCTTTAATGAGTCCTGCAATACAATAAACAACGAATACAAAGCATACTTTATATTCTACCATGATTAGTTTAAAGCTAGATTTATCCAAAAGACAATCGCATGCAAATGTACACAATCTTGAATGAAACAGGCCAAGAACATGTATTAATGAGAACAAAATAAGGTTCTTACAAAGTGTAGATGCAGATGTAGTAGTTGCACCAAGCTCTCCTTGTCCATCCCCTTGATCAAACGATCCACAATCAAAATGAAAATACTTTTCACTGATTATTCTCCTCCCTTTCACCATGATAATGCCTCCTTATATAGGCTCTGAGAGGCATAACCACCTTAGATATTATTGGGATAATTTGAGTATATTACTCCATCAGCTGTGGAATTCCCCTTAGATCCATCCTTAAACTTGGATTCGAGCCAAACTGACTCGAATATTTCTCAGTCGTCTTTAGAGATAAAGGGGATTTGTCCCCAAGATTTTCTCAAAAAATCGGAGCTTCCTCAAAGTGGGCCATGGAGCGTTGCAACACTCCCTACTAAGAGGGAAAGGAGAGATAGCGCTCCTTGCAAGTGGGCAGGGGAGCACTGATCTCCAAAAATGCTTTTATGATGGTAATTTCTCAAGGTAAAATTTTGTACTATTTTCCAAAAGATATATTTTTGTCTTCTAATGAATCTTAGAGGATATCTCAAGTGTTCTTATGATGTCATCCACGATGTGACCTGGGTAAGACAACAGTATGAATTTTGTGACACTTGCGACAAAAGTGCGACACTTACGATAATGACAATGAGACATCATTGAAGTGAGTAATTTTGATGTGTAACAGATTGCCCCCCAAAGTGCGAGGTCAAAAGACGAAAATTGATGATTGAAGTACTTTGTAGACTGTTGAAGAAAGGGGTATGAAGTCGGAGAACCTAGTAGAATCTGCAAACAACCATTAGACAAATGTTATTACATCTTTCAAACCCAAGGCAGGCATACCTATGCTTGAGTGATAAAGGACTTTCAAGGTATGCTCGCCATAAAATACACTGTGGATCCATAATCATACTGACTGAAAGGTATAGCCACCAAAGATACCATGTGGATCTATACTTCCATGACATGAACTGATCATAGCCATGATAATTACACAGTGGATCTACAAGATGATAAAAATAGCCACAAACCAATACAAAGTGGATATATGTGACAATATATATATTAATGTGCTCAAATGATCTCCTTTCGCAGCCTGGGTAAAGTAGATATCATAGTGAACACTCAACCCAGGGTCTTCTTACCAATCCCAACGTGACATGAATCTAACCATGTTAATAGATGTTTTGATTTCAAACATGGTAGAAACCACTTGATTACCGGTCAATGAGGTGAACCGTTAACAAGTGCGAGGGAAATCACCAGTGATGTTAATGACTCCCAAGGTGCCCTAGTACAATCCAACGAATGTGAATAAATGAGTTGAAGTCAAACATTTGTGGAATCATCCGATTAGAGGTCAATGATGTAAACCTATTTTTGAAGGCGAGGAGGCCTTCCATTGAGCCATGCAGGTTCGAAGGTAATAATTGGTCTCTAAGTCTGATTCTCGGATGATGTGTTGAAGTCGACAGGAAAAGACTCGTCGAAAGAGGGCCTTGATGTATCCCCCATCAATGACACGAAACTAACATAGAGATGTAAGATGGTGAATCAAATGAGTATAGACTGACATGGCTAATGAAAATGGAAATTTGAGATGGTTGAATTTCAAGGCGGATACTTCCCTTGAACATTGAGGCACAAACATCATAAACATGACATGGACTAAAACATAATGCAGTGGATACTGTGAATTTTGTCGGGTGACCCAAAGGAGTAAAGAAAATCAGAGGATTGGTTCAGTGCAGAGATTCAGCGGGTTGAAAAATGTATGTGAAGACAATGTATCATGTTCAAGGGCAGATCCAAGAGTGATCTGTGATGTTTCCAAAAAATGGCTTGGCTTGCTTCCTTCAATTTTTTCCCTCATCCAGATAGACGAGTACCTATTTTTATTTTTATGAGCTCGAGGATGATAACACATGCTCGATATAACTCACCTTCGGTAAGTCCCTCTTCCTTTTTTTAATGAACTAGAAGAAGTAAGGGTTCGTTCCCATATGGGTCCTTTACTATGTAATTTTTAACGAGTCCAAAGAAGGAAAAATCGGTGGTTTTTCATGTTTAGAATGTTTGAAAATAACTTAAAGATGACTCCAGGGTTGTCCTTTTTCGTAATATTAGTCTCTAGAGTCCGAAAAATAGATAAACTACCACTTAGGAGACACCCTTTCAAAACCTTTTAAACAAGTGTGAAAGGAAGAAAGATCACTCGACAATCTTTTCATGTTTAGAGAGTATGAAAAGAGCTTAAAGGAGACTCCAGGGGGTTCCTTTTTTGTATAACCTTTACGATTCTGAAAAAGGTGATAAAAGTATACTCGGTTACATTCTCATGTATTTACGAGCACGATAAATAACAAAGACTAAGCTCGATATTGGTTTCATTTTTACACAAGCTTGAAGCAAAATTAAAACTATGCTTGTAAATTCCCAACGTAATTTCCAAAGGTAGAGATACCCATGGATGGTTGGTACCCTGCCCCCATCTTGAAAAGATAGTGGCATAAATCCAGAATGATAATCAAAGGCTGGAGACATGCCCTCCCAAGCTTCAATTCATTCATCGACTTTGAGGTTGTCACCAATTTATGTACTAGATGGAGAAAAAGGATATAGGTGGATGAAATGAAGGTTCAAATATGAGACCTAATGAAATACTTGAATCGACATCTACGAGATATAGTGAAAGACTCAACCTGGCGGGAGAAGTGACTGTTTCATTTTTAACGAGATTGACACAGGAGAAAAACTATGCTCAGGACCTCNCAGACGCAAAACTATGCTCAAGGTTCTGAGTTCAATCCCCAGGTTTCTATTTCATTTTTTAACGAGATTGCCAAAAAGAAGAAAAACTATGCTCGTAGCTTCTATTTAATTTTTTAACAAGCTTGCCACAGAGAAGCAAAAACTGTGCTCAAAACCTTTGTTTCATTTTTTAATGAGCTTTCCACGAGGAAGAGAAACTATGCTCGTAGCGTCTGTTTCATTTTTTAACGAGCTTTCCACAAAGAAGTAAAACTATGCTCGTAACCTCTTCTTGATCATTGCTTCCAAGAGGATAATGCTCTGGAAGGAAACCATGTCAAGGGACAAAACTCGATCATGGATTCCAAGAGATCTTCACTGGATGGAAGAACAATGCTCTAGAAGGAACAGATGTCGAGGGTCACATCAGGGGTAAGGAGATCATTCTCTACTAAACCTATCGAAAAGATCACCATGTCAACTACTGGATCTAAGTCATAAGAGGTTGAGATTACAGTGAGAGGGTCATCTTCATCGGTAGCTGAAGGCATGGGAGATAACGCCACATAATTGACTTGTGGTGGGGGCGATATAGTCTGCATATAAGAACCATTTAAAGAGTTCATTGGGATGGTAATCAAGTCAGGACCAACGCATGAAAGTTGATCAATAGCCAAAATTCTTCCATCATGAGGGAAAGATATCACACGAAAAAAAGTGGACACAATAGCTTTCATGTCATAGACATAATCTCTCCCAAGGAGTAAATCAAAATCCAAGGGGTCCTGGACTACCATAACATCAATAAAGAGAGTTTTCCCTCCCAAAGTTACAGGAAACTGCGGAAGGACTCCTAAATGGTGATTGGTTCTTATTTTAAAGGCTAAAATATTCTACGTAACTGGTACAAGCTGAGGATAGCCAAAATCTTGCCATGCAATAGAGGATAAAATACTAACAGACACACCTTCATATATCAATGTCTGAGGAATGACCTGAACACAAACCTATACTGTAATATTGAAAGGAATGTGAGAGGGAAGACGAGGTCCAGTTAGCGCACCCCAATAAAAAAGGATGGCCTCATTACTTGGAGGGGGTTTCACGGGAGAAGGAGGAATGCCCCCCAGCACGGTAGATTTTGTATCAACAAGAAAAACATGGGCAGTATCGGGTTTACTCTTTAGAGTGAGAGTAGGATCGACCAATGATGGGATCAGATTGACCACTTGGGTTTTATTCTCCAAGGGGAGAATGGGGTCAATGGATAGAGGAACCAGATCGACCACTTTGGCACTCTTTAGAGGAGGAATGGGGTTGATCGATGATGAAACTGGATCAACTACTTGGGTTTATGGTTCAATCGAGGATGAAACTAGATTGACCACATGATCAACCGGACTGACCAGCGATGGAACCAGATTGACTAGTCCATCAACTAATGATGGGTTGGGGGAAATCTTACGATAACCAGTTGGAAGTTGAATCTTTTCCAAAAGAGAAGAAGCCTCGTCCATATGAGGACAAATGTAAGAGTAATGATCACCTTCTCATAACATGCAAGGAAACTTGAAAGTTTTCTTCTTCTTACCAACCTTAACATCACTATTTGACGAGGCATCACTATCATGTCTAGCAGGGACCAATGACATGGAAGACCACATTTCTAAGACCTTGGGAAGACCAGGGAAATCCCCCAGAAAGTGGTCACCCCTATAAAGATTGCAAGGGAATTTGGGTTCCATATTCTTCATTGTAGTCTTGTCGACCTCATCAACACTCCCAATACGATTAAAAATAGTTGGTTGCTTGGATCCAACATCTTATGTGGTTGAAGGATTGGTCCTTTTCATCTTCTTCTTCTTCTTCTCTTTCTGTTTCTTCTTCTTCTTATCAACCTGGCTACTTTCTTTAGATATTTCACTATCCAAAGAAGGAGAAAGGGAAGGAGACTTAACAGGTGAATAAGGAGAAAAGTTGGCATGAGGTTGATGTGTGGGTGGTGTGCTTACATATTAATCACTTGATGCATTCGAGATTACCGGAGTGGAAAACAATCATACCAGTAACCCAATTGTGAGACATCGAAGGCTCAAAGTAGAGATGTAAGGAGGACCAACGTTTCTGTAAGAAGGAAACAAAAAGGTTCCCCCAGAGTAGGGGTTGCTCCATTGGTAGTTTCGGGAACTGATGCCATTAAACAAAGATCCAACCTAGAGTATGTTAGGGGAAATAAACAACACATGTTAAGAATCTGAGAAGCAAACAATCAAACAAAATTTCCCACAATGAAGCCACTAGTTGGTGATGAAATCCAACATCGTGAGATCAATATAGGAGGGGGATGAGATAGAGTTGGTGGATCAGTTACGTTGGTGAACTGCTTAATAGACTTACACCTTGGTGCAAGCTTCCACACAATAATCGTGGATTTACCCTCCAAGGAGCCCGAGTGAGTTTGACCAACATCTGTTCTAGGTATAGTGAAGACTTCCCTTCACAGTCACCTTGTGTAAAGACCCTAAATATCATGGCTACTAAGGTCACCAATTCCCAGTCAGCCTCTGGGCGGGTACAGTCGATAGTCGAGTTCGAACGTATGGGTAGGATAACAAGTATGAAATCCTTCAAGAGAATTGAGGACAAGTGGACCGTTAGAAATCCAGAGGACCCCGAACAGATTCAGAATTCACGAAGCACTGAGACCAAATGAAGACATTTGGACCTTAAGAAGAACCCCCAATATACGATCTAACTACTACGAATGGTTAAACCATGGAGGGATAAACTCCGTAAATCTCTCGAACGTGACCTCTTGCGTAACCCCTATGTGAGAGGGGGATCCCAGATAAGCTTATACGAAAATTGGATTTTCTCTCCCTATCGCAAGATGCTAATGTTTGTTTTGAATGCTTTGGAAAGTTGTACTCACAACCTAATCCAGAGCACTAATCCTGGTCTAATGTTGGTGGAAGAATCTAAAAAGAAAAATTTTCCAGATCAATTTTAATTAGCATTGATGTTTGTGGTTGTTCTTTACTCAGAGGTGAACAAGAGTGAAACTGATGATATTATGACTCGATTCCCAAAAATGCATAAGAAAAATGATAAACAATATTTTCTTTCAATGAATTTCTATTTATGGGAAGGAGAAGAAATTTTCCTTTTCACTATCAAACACAAAAATGTAGAGATTGCATGCAATTGTTCTCAATAAAGAATCCAATTTAATGCTAAATTATTCAGAAAATGATCCTAATATCCAAAAGATGATCCTAATATCCAAAATCCAATTGTGAAAATATATATCTATGTTTAAATATGAATTTTAATCTACTTGATTCAAAGCTTCTTATGCCAACCAGATTTCACTATTTGCAATTTTCAAGCAATTGGAAGCAAACATCATATACACAAAAAGAACACTCTCAATATGATCAAACAAGAAGCAAAACAAAGCCAAATTTTCCAAAAAGAAAATCAAAACTCAAACAAGAGGAATTACTTGGAAAGATAAATCAAAGATCAAATGGAACAATACACAGATTCTTGAACCTCCTTGTAACAAATTTCATGCAATCAGATAAACAAGAAAGTATCAAACCAACTCCAAATCTCAAAGAGGAAGAGTGATTTCAATATCTTTTAAAAACCAAATAGAACATCAAAAACCCTTCGAAATCAAATGGTTGCAAGTTTTAAAGAAGGCACATAATGATGGAAAAAGTCTTGAGCAAGAAAGAAAACCAAAAATCACACCCAAAAGAGGTATCCCACTAATTTTCAACAGAGAGGAAAATATACACTCTGATGATATAGGCACCATAGCGTTGCAGCGCTATGTAAAGCATTGTAGGGGAGCGTTGATCTTGAAATCGACGCTCTGGATGTAATGGAAGGGGAGCGTTGGTTTCTAAGAATGAAAAGTGTCAACCCAAAAATCAAACAACTCAGGAAAACTTAAACATCAGCGTGTGTAGGATGACTTGAAGACTAACAACACATCTAGAAACCAGAAAAACACAATGAATAAGATCTGAAGACGGGAAAAGACTAAAACAAGACCAAGGAAGGAAACTAAAAATTAAAGCTTCACTCCCCAGTGGAGTTGCCAATTTATGTTGTAGGAAAATTCCCATGCAGACAGGTAAATTCCCTCTTGGATCTTAGACCCCTATGACCAAGGTAGAAAAGTGCTAACTTTGAACACTGACTTTCCTTTAAACATAGCTAAGCTATTCAATAGAGAAGAGGAAGAAAGTATGAGTACCTTTTTACAAAGTTTGTCCTCGGTTAGTCCAAGTTGAGCTTGATCTCCACGTCCTTTAATGAGTCCTGCAATCCAATAAATAGCGAAGACAAATCATACTTTTTATTCTACCATGATTATTTTAAATCTAGATTTATCCAAAAGACAAGCTCATGCAAACGTACACAATATTGAAGGAAACATGCCAAGCACATGTATTAATGAGAACAAAATAAGGTTCTTACAAAGTGTAGATGCAGATGTAGCAGCCTCACCAAGCTCTCCTTGTCCAACCCCTTTCTCGAATGATCCACAATCAAAATGACAATACTTTTCACTGATTATTCTCCTCCCTTTCACCATGAGAATGCCTCCTTATATAGGTTTTGAGAGGCATAACCACCTTAGATATTCTTGGGATAAGTTGAGGATATTGCTCCATCAGTTGTGGAATTTCCCTTAGATCCATCCTTAAACTTGGATTCAATCCAAACTGACTTGGATATTTCTCAGTTGTATTTAGAGATAAGGGGGATGTGTCCCCAAGATTTTCTCAACAGATCGGCGCTCCCTCAAAGTGGGCCACAGAGCATTGCAACGCTCCTTGCTAATGTTAAGGTTTAATCTATTATTAGAGTTCTTTGCATTTCACTATATAACAATAGCATAAGATAGGATCACTGAGAAATACATAATCACAAGAGACACATCATTTATCCTTGGAAACCCTCATGGGGTAGAAAACCCAACAAAACTTCCTTATTATAGATAGCCAATACAATGCCAAGAGATAACTCAAACAAATACAGAAAGTGCTCTGATATGGATTTATGTAGGAACACAATGAAATACAGAAATACACATAAACGCAAAGATGTAGCGGAAATAAGACTTCATTTCATTAATAACAAATGACTGAAAAATGCTTACAGACAGAATGGAAATAAACTAGCTAGGGCGCTGGTAGCTTATCTCTGAGAAGAGATGTGGCAGATACTAGCCTCTGAACTGCCTGTTACAATGAGGCTCGAAGGCCTATATATTATTAAGAAACAATGGAAAACCCTAAACATCCAAAAACCTAACCCTAGGAGATGAAACACCAGAATATGGGCCCCGTTGGGGTAAATTGGTACATCAATTTCCCGGAGTCGTAACTTTGGCATACTATCTCTGTTTGACGCACATGATACATCGTTAGAAATATCTATCTGAGGACTACACTTCCAACAAGGAATATCAATTTTGGAACGAACTCATTCATCGGAGCATTCATGCCCAAAAAATGTCGTTTAGGGCCTCAAAACAGCTCCAAAAGTTCAGGACCCGAAGAACTGCTAAAAATAGTAAATTGTGTTACAATTAAGGAAACTGAAAAACTGAAAGAAACAATGGTGTGGGTCCAAGTGGAATAGGTAGGTGGCCACCAATATCCACCTGGATCATGCTCTCCCAAGAATGCGCCTCTCTCTCTTCTCCAACTACAGCTCTGAAACTTGCTCCTCAAATGAGAAAGTGAGTGTGTGTCTAAGTGAGGAGCTAGCCTCCTTATTTATACAATTCTTGCACGTGTGGAAATGTCTCTTCACTGGTAGGGCCGACTTCTTCTTCTGGGTGGTTATAACCACCTTTAATATATTTTGGGGCTGACTTCTTATTCTGCCTATTACAATTATACTTTAACCAATCCACAAAAGGGGATTTGGTCTTTTACAATAGCTGACATGATCAATCCGCAATAGGGGATTGATCTAATGAATAATACCACGATAATAATTAGAATAGACTTTGTAGTTACATTATTTCAACACTCCCCCTTAACAAGAAGGGTATTCTATAGTAGCATTAGGCGAGAGAGAGGACAACATCATCAACAACATCAGGTGGGTGAGAGGACAACTTCATCAATATCATCTTGGAACACTGACTGGCGTATCTATAAATCATCGGAAGTTTTTCTCATCGGCAGCATTGTCATTCTCAGTGGAATGAAATCATCATCTGCATCAATATGGATTAGTATAAAACTAATACATCATCATCATAGCATGAGGTTGGTCACATCATCACAGCACGAGGTTGGCTCATCATCACAACACGAGGCTGGCACACTACACAACAATTAAGCTGGAATCACAATAATAGACTGGATTTATGTCACAACCATTAAGATGGAAGCACAGTACTAGGCTGGCTTTACGTCACAACAATTAAGCTAGAAGCACAATACTCGGCTTGCTTTTCGTCACAACAATTAAGCTGGAAGCACAATACTCGTCTTGCTTTTCACACAACAATTAAGTTGGAAGCACAATACTCGGCTTTCTGTTCATCACAACAATTAAGATGGAAGCACGGTACTAGATTGGATTTATGTCACAACAATTAAGTTGGAAGCGCAGTTCTAGGCATAGCTCAACACAACAACTAAACTAGCTTTACGTCATAGCAATTAAGCTGGAAGCACAGTACTAGGCATATCTCAACACAACAACTAGACTGGCTTTACGTCACAACGATTAAGTTGGAAGCACAATACTAGATATATCCTTTCAGACTATACCAAGCTTATCTCAAAAGTTCTCAAACTTTACACGAGATAGAGGCTTGGTCAACACATCGGCAACCTGTTCATTTGTGCTAACATATTGGAGCTTTATGGCTCCTCTCTACACCATGTCATAGATGTAATGATATCGGATCTCTATGTTCTTCGACTTGTCATAAAATACATGATTCTCTATAATCTTTATGCAGCTCTGTTTGTCACATAGGATCGTGGTTGCTTCCATATCTAGGTCAAATAGACCGGTCAACAACTTTCGAATCCATATAGCTTCGTAGTTGGAAAAACACGCAACAATGTATTATGCTTCCGTTGTACTGAGATCATTGTTGGATTGCTTCCTACTCTACCGTGAGATCATGGTTGATCCCAAAATGAAACAACATCCTGAAGTGCTCTTCCTGTCAGAGACACTTCCAGCCC
>SNQJ01S0024085.1:0-10961 GCA_010110895.2 Picea sitchensis
GTGAGTTCCATCTCTACAGGGTCATAGAGCAATCGATCAGAGGAGCAGGAGACAGAGAAAACCAAGGGAAATTATAGACAAATCAAATGAAGTAAGGTCATTGCATTTTGGTAAAACATTGACTCGAGTTCGAAACACAGTAGAGTAGAGGAGGAGCGACAGTGGAAAATATGTTGGCATGGGTGGTTGTGGGCACGACAGTGCTGGGGATGGGGTTGTACTGGATCTTGTACGTGGTGGGAGCAATGGAGTAGTGAGGAAAACAGGCAATGGAGTGGCATGTAAACAAATTCAACATTATATTGATGTCCCAACTTCATTTGAAAGATGCATATGTATGACGTAGCAGGAGGAATTACGAATTGGACGACCAATATTCTACAAAAGTCATCCCTTAATATATGGGTAGACGTAATTAATTATGGTGATGACAATCAAGCATTAAAGTAACTAAGTTAAGATCATGTGTGCTATGTAATTATGACACTTGCAAACTGAAATTAGCATACTCCTTAATGAGTAAATGGGACTGTATAAGTGAATTGAGAAATAGACATATAGAATGAGGAACTGAATAAGGGGCATGATTTATTTTGTTATGGACATATAGATGTTATGCATAAGGTCGGGTCCTACATGTTAAGATGAAAGTGTATAGGAGAGGAAATAAATGCATATCGATGCCGAGGATCCAACCATATTTAAATTGGAATTGGAATAGGAATAATATGCTGTTATCGGTTGTCCCTTCTAACTTTTGCTTTAATTAACCTTAAAGCTTTGGATTCTTTATTTATTTTTTAAATAAATGCTTTAACTTGCTTTATCACTGTTTTCATTATATTATTCTTCTCTTCGCATATTTAAATTGGAATTGGAATAGGAATAATATGCTGTTATCGGTTGTCCCTTCTAACTTTTGCTTTAATTAACTTTAAAGCTTTGGATTCTTTATTTATTTTTCAAATAAATGCTTTAACTTGCTTTATCACTGTTTTCATTATATTATTCTTCTCTTCGCTTTTTCCTAGGGGATGGTAGGCGATATGAGATGGAATCGAAGATGAAAGTAATAATTGAGAATATATGAGGTAGCGAATGACGCCCAAAGGAAATGAGATAATTCATACCGATGATGTGAGGATCCCACCATTTCAATTCGGTTGTCCCATTACATATTACATAGGAGATTATTATTGTTAAATGTACAATTTACATATTTTGGTTTGAGCCCTTCATCATTTACATATATATACATTATTAATTTGGAGATAAAAATTGGTGGTTACATTCTCTCTTTTTAGATTTTGAAGTCTTCGGTGCACGTTACTATTATATATAATAAGTTTTACATCAAAACTTCAAAACAGATGTGAGTATGTCTCACCCATTGCATTCTCTAATTTAAACATATGTGAGCATGTCTTACCCATTGCATTCTCTAGTTTACAACTTTTCTACGACTATACTAGGTTAAGTGGATCTTTACTTGTCTTTTGATCTCTAAACCTATTTAAGGGTTAAGAGTCAACTTCATAGGACATTCTCATGGAAGATACTCTCTAAGTTTTTATAGAGCTCGTTATTCATGATAATTTAATTTATATTGCAATTCTAGATATAACAAAGTTTTTCATTTATCAAGCATAGATACAGAGAGATAAAAGATTTTAATAGGAGTTTAACAACAGAAAAAATGAATTTATCCATTCTACCATGACAATTATACACATACATAGTACACCAGTGTTTTACGTCGAAACCCAAAGCGGGAGAAAACCACAATTTTTTTTTTATTATATGTCTTTAATAATTACATTCATTGGAAGCACCAACTTCCTTTATTTTCTAGCTACAACTCGAAGAAGGCTCCAACCCCCTAGTTTCTCAGGCTACAACCTGAGGGAAGCTCCAACTCCCCAATTCTCTGGCTACAACCAGAAGAAGGGTCCAACCCACTAGTTTCTCAGGCTACAACCTGAAAGAAGTTCCAACTCCCCAATTCTCTGGCTACAACCAGAAGGAGGCTCCAACCCCCTATGTTCTTTGGATATAACCGAAAGGTGGCTACAACCACCCGTCCTTGCCCTGTTCAACCTCCCTGGCGTAGAAGTAGAATGATGGAACCACTGTCACACTATCACTATGAGAGATACCATTGTACAACTGTACCAACTTGTACCACTGACCTGCAGCCAACCTGTACTACTGTCCTGCAATCAATATATACCTAAACTGAACATGTATCAACCAAAATACAACACATACACGACCTGTAGTTCTGCAACATGTGTATGTATGTGCCCTATCTGTACAACAACTTGTGTATGTACACGACCTATCTGTTATGCAGTCCACGTATGTACACGAACTATCTTCTATGCAACCCATGTATGTACGCGAACTATCTGTTATGCAGCCTTCTGAAAACTAGGGTTTTCTTTCTTCTGAAAACTTATGACCCTCTGTAACTTCTTTCACATAGATCTGTAACCTATCATTGTATCCAGACTGTAATTGTACCCTGTGCATGCATCCTCATACATAACCTTTACCCAAAAACTCTATATATCTCTCTATTCATGTGTGTAATCATGAACAAGTATAATAACCCTCACATGATCTAAACACCAAACCATTTCTGATATACAACCTCTCAATACATTAACCACTTCACAAATACAATCTCTCAACCATGTACCACAAAACCCATTAGCCATATTCCAAGAAATACAAGATGTGCCTCAACTCTAACAAGATGTATTAATGATAAATTATACCATAATTGTATTTCTGTAGATTTGACTTATACAGAATATCCCATGCAACCACTAGTCTCTCTAGGAAGAATCTTCAAATCTCCATAACCATTTCTCATGCATACATCAAAATCCAACTACTCATAGAAATAAGACATACCTTTTGAACCAGTGGATAGATTTGATGTATCTAATCACTGTATAAATTCCTAGGATCTTGTTCTCAGAATCTAAGCCTCGGCTTCTTCATCTCCTCATATTTCCATGTCTTTGACCTCACATACATGCCCTGTTATACCAACATCCTGTGTATGTACACGTCCTGTTGTACTGGTAGCCCAGGTATGTACACACCTTGTTGTATTATTAGCCTGCGTACACCTCACAACTTAGGGTTTTTTAGTATTCGTTGTAATTTTGAAACTTTCATCGTCAACCCTTTGTGTTACCTCAGACTTTTGCAACTTCAGATGTATCAATGAGTACTTGCAATAATCCTTACACAACAATAGATATTGAATGTGCTCAAGTGTGATTAAATGAGAGAGCCTTGCCTCTTATTTATACTTTCATGTAACATCCTCAAGGGGTTACCTTTTAACCATCTTAACTCACTTTCCTTATTTTAGGGTTAAGCCACTTATAACCACTTGTCCACTTAACCTAACCACTTTCCATAATTAGTAAGTTCTCTATTAAATTTATTATTTAAATAATTTATTAACCCACTTATAACCACTTGTCCACTTAACTTAACCACTTTCCATAATTAGTAAGTTCTCTATTAACTTTATTATTTAAATAATTTATTTTGCATCCTATTTGACTTATAGTACACTCATCACTTCACTTTATTATTTAAATAATTTCTTCTTTGCAAACACTTAGACTACTTTGACCTTTTGGGGCTTATAGATGACTCGTGAGGGTTCTCCAACTTCACATGGCCATAACTCTCTAACTGTGAGGAGTTATGTAACGTTCCACATACCACCGAAAATGACATGAAATGTAATATCCATATAGAATAGTCTTACCTGCAAATATATAAAAACTCATACCATTATCCATCAAACAAACTTGGGTCCATTACCCAAACTTTTGTGCTACCGGAATTTGCTACCAAACTTTCTTCAAGGGTTGACATCCATAACAACCAACCCAATTAATCAACAATCTCCCACTTTGGCATTGATGGAAACACTCTGATGCAATACTAAAGTCATGTCACTCATGTACCCCTTGTGACCATCGCTCCCCCTATGACCATCGCTCCCCCTAGAACCATGCCTCTGCCCTCTGCATTTGATAAATATCTCCCCCTTTATCATCAATGGCAAAGGTATCATTCCATCTAGGGCTTCTCCCACAAAATGAAATGTCCTTGGGGATACTTCCCCTGACGGAACTCTTCCTGAAACTGATCTCCTAGCCTAAACTATCCTCTTTATGGTGCTACCTCGTGTAAATCTACGACATATAAGATAAGCATTCAAAAGAATTCATTTTGGAGTAGAAATTACTTTGAGTCTATGGCGAAGATACTCAAAGTCTTCTCTTGGAAGAGGTTTTGTAAATATGTCTACCACTTGTTCTTTTGTTCCCACATATTCAACTCTGATGTTCTTCTCTGCAACCTGTTCCCCTAGAAATTGATACTTTATTGGAATGTGGTTCATCTTGGAGTGCATCATCGGGTTCTTTGAGATATTGATGGTGCTTGTATTATCACAAAATATTGGAATGGGCTCATCATACTCAACCTATATATCTGTCAGATTTTGTTTCATCCATAAAAACTATGTACAACATGTTGTTTCTGCTGTATATAAGGATATTGATGATTGTCTCTTCCTTAGCCATGATACTAAACACTCACCCAAATAGAACGTTGCTCCACTAGTGCTTCATCGGTCATCAATGCATCCTTCCCAATATGCATTTGTGTAGGCAATAAGTGATAGATGATTTCCTTTTGGATACCATAATCCAAACTCTTTTGTTCCTTTAGATATCTAAAAATCCTCTTCACTGCTAAGACATGTGATTCCTTTGATGCTGCTTGAAATCGTGCCACCTATCCAACTACCTGCATTACATCTGGTCTGGATGATGTCACATATACTAAGCTACCAATCATCGACCTGTATTTCCTCTGTCTTGTAGACTTTGAATCATCACCTTTGCTCAACTTGCAACTGATTTGCATAGGAGTGGTAACTGGTTTGCAATATTCAATTCTAAACCTCTTTAGCATTTCTCTGATATACTTAGTTTGAGAAATAAAAATTCCTTGGTTGCTTTGAGGTTTCTGAAGACCCAAAAAGAAGGATATTTCTCTGAGTAATGAAATTTCAAATTCATTCTGCATGTCCTTTGAAAATTTCTTGCTTAACCTGTCATTAGTACTTCCAAAAACAATATCATCAACATAAATTTCAATTAATAAAATACTTCCTTGAGTTACCTTGATGTAGAGGTTGTTGTCTGCACTTCCTTTTCTAAGCCCTGCATGTTGTAGATATTTATTTAATGTAGAGTACCATGCTCTAGGAGCCTATTTTAGACCATACAAGGCCTTCTTTAATTTACACACATAATCTGCATTCTCTGACAACTAAAATCCTTCGAGTTGTTCAATGTACACTTCTTCTTCAAGTTCCCCATTCAAAGAAGTTGATTTCATGTCCATCTGATACACTTTGATATTCTTGGAGCATGCATAAGATAAAAGTAATCGGATTGCTTCCATTCTGGAAAGTGGGGAAAATGTCTCTTCAAATTCGATTCCTTCAACCTATGTGTATCCTTTACATACCAATCTAGTTGTGTTCCTTGTAACCTGTCCATCTTCATTCAATTTATTTCTGAATACCCACTTTGTGCCAATCACATTATTATTCTTTGGTCTTGGAACCAATTCCCAAGTTTCATTCTTCTCTATTTGATCCAATTTTTCATCCATGACCTTATTCCAAAATTAATCCTTGTTGGCCTCTTCAAAATTGTTTGGTTCAATCGTAGATGAGAGTGCTAGGTGCATTTGTTATGGAAAAGGAATTCTTCTTCTAGTCTCAACTCCTTCATCTTTGTTTTTGATAATTTGATATGAAGGATGATTCTTCTGTACTTATTTGCTATATGTCTTTGGGGGCACTTGTTGAACCTCCTCTTTTACTTCCTTATGATCTTCTTCATCTTCTCCTTCTAATTATTATTCATCTTTTTCTTCTTCTTCGTAAAGTTGTTCCACCGATTCATTTTCTTCTTCCTTTGATTCTCGTCCACATGTTTCATCAATTGTTACATTAATGCTTTCCACAACTTTGTTCAATCTCAGATTATAACACTTGTATGCTTTCCTTGTACTTGAGTAACCAACAAGTACTCCTTTTTCCACACGAGATTCAAACTTTCCCATTCTTCCATCTTCTCTTTTGATGTATCATTTGCTTCCAAATATTCTTAAGTGCTTCACATTTGCTGGTCTTCCTTTCCATAGTTCATAGGGAGTTTTGTCATTGTTGTTTCTGAGCATTACTCCATTTTGAATGTGAACTGTTGTAATCATTGCATGTGTCCAAAACATATATGTCAATTTGGAATCCATTATCATTGTTCGAGCCATTTCCTGTGTAATTAACATCCATAATGTTTCTTTGTCTCAGAACCACTCTCTGAACCAATCTATGAATCCATTCTCTCATCCACTATCATATCTCTGTCCAAACCTACTAAGTGTTCCTAGAAATCCATCTCTATCCATACTGTCCAAGACTCTACTACACAATTGTCCATAATGTCGACCCATTTATTACTATACTATCATGAAGTCTTCACTACTACAATTGATTCTACATATGTTAACTAACTACTCTAGATCTTTCTTCTCAAACTATGCAAGCTACTTGAAGGATGGCTCTTTGGTATGTCAGAGCTATCTCATAGACTCCCCCTGTCTAATATTCATATTACCTGGGAGTCTCTAAGCCGGATGCCTCAAAACAATTCATGCTCTGATGTGTATTCATCATCATCTTCATTGGTAGATTCATCATCTCTCTGAGCTCTGAATTTTTTCTTTATGTCTGTGAATTCATCTTTCACTACAATTCCTGAAAGTACAATCTCTTGAACATGTTCCTCATTTACCTGTCCTTCCTTTCTTTCAGTTTTTTTCCAAACCTTTCTGTATCTGACATCTTTCTTTTTCATTGTAGAATTTTCTTCATCTCGTTTTATTTTCAATCTTGCGATGTCTGGGACCTGGTCTTTGTTCACATGTTCTTCATGTTTTCTTATCCATACTTTCTTATATCTGATATCAGTGTTATCTTTCATGGAAGTATCGATCATGCTTCTACAATCACTAGCTATGTGTCCATAGTTATGACATTTGTAACATTCAATGTCACATGGGGCCACATAGGAATTTATTTCTTGAACATTTATTTTATAATCCCTGCAATCTGCAATCTTATGTCCAAAATTAGTACAATAAAAACAATGATGATAAAATAAATTTGCATACCTGGGAGTGAATGATCTTCTTTGTGGTGTAGTCCTTCTAAATTTCTGCCTTGACTGATCATGACCATGATTGAAGCTTATTTTTGGCTTGAACATGGATGGTCTTCTTAAAGATGTATATTCAATAGTTTTCTTCGATTCCGGTTGACCATGATTCTTTCCTTTGAGTACTTTTGCATAACTCTTTCTATTTTCTTCACTCTTATTTTCTAGCAACCTAGAGAGCTTCTCTTCATTCTCTATAACTAATGTGGATATTTCTATCTCTTCAACATTCTTGTTGAGCTTGACGATTTTACTTCTCAAGGTGACAACTTCTTCTTCAAGCTTCTCAACCTCTTCTTATTTCTTCATTATTTGAGACTTCATGACTTTTTCTATTCTTTTCGCTTCTTCAAGCTGAATTTTTAATGTGATTATTTCTTCTTCAAGTTATTTTTCTTCTTGACCAAACTCTGCATCAAGCTGGTTTAGATCGTTAGTTCTTTCCTTAATATGATCTATCAATATCTTCTCTCTCATTTATGCTTCTTACGTCTGTGCTGCTATGCTGGCTTCCAAATATTGCTTTTGATATTCAATATTTTCTTCGATCTTTCTGGCTTCTTCTAGGTGAGTTCTTAAGTTCTCGATGACCTATTGGGATTCTTCAAAAATGTGAACACTTTCCTTTTGTTTCATCAATTATTTCTTCAGTGAATTATTTTCTTCTCTTAGTTCATCTAAAGCACTAATCATTTTTGCTTCATAATTATCTTCCTTTTCAATTATTTTTTCTGTCTAATTTCCTTCATGGCATTCTATTTCAAGATGTTCACGCTTTTCACAATTAAAGAAAAACAACATACCTCTAGAGATTATATACTCTTCATCTTCTAAATCTGTTTGACATGGTGAACATAATTCTTCTTTATCTGTATCTGCATCTTCTTTAGCATTTTCTGAATCTGCGATGGGTGAAGAATATATGTCATGTAACTTATTCCAAAGTTCTTTGGCTGATAAACATGTACCAACCTTTTCTCTTACCGGATTAGGTAATCCTTCCCAAATGAAATCCATTGCTATTTTGTTATTCTTTCTTGGATAGAGTCTTTTCCATTTTTGAAATATCATATCCTATAACAACTGATAGCCAAATATAATGTCCCTGTGCCTGTAAAAATACTTTCGTCCTTCTTCTCCACATCTCATACTTTAAACCATTCTGACCATTAAACATTGGTACTCCATTCTCATAATAATCCATGATCTCCTTCCAATGGTTAAATTGTTTCCTGAAGGAACTGACTCTAATACCAATTGTTGGATTACTGGGAGGGGGGCTGAATCAGTAATAGAGAAATTTAATCCTTTTCTACCAAAAAATGCAAGTGTTATATTTCTTTATGATCAATATAGAACTATCATCCAATAGTTGCATAGTAAATAAACAATGAACAAATGAGCAATCATACACATACACAATACACCAGTGTTTCACGTGGAAAACCAAAGCAGGAGAAAGCCATAGAATGCTTTTTCTTATATGTCTTTAAGAATTACATTCATTGGAAGCACCAACTTCCTTTGTTTTCCAGCTGCAATTGGAAGGAGGCTCCAACTCCATAGTTTTTTAGGATACAACCTGAGGGAAGCTCCAACTCCCCAATTCTTTGGCTACAACTAGAAGGAGGCTCCAACCCCCTAGTTTCTCAAGCTACAACCTAAAGGAAGCTCCAACTCCCCAATTCTCTAGCTACAACCAAAAGGAGTGTCCAACCCCTTATGTTTTCAAGCTACAATCGGAAGGTGTCTACAACCACCTGTCCTTACCCCGTCCAACTACCCTGATGTAGAAGTAGAATGATTGAACCATTGTCACACCATCACTATGAGACATACCACTGTACAACTATACCAACTTGTACCACTGACCTGCAGCCAACCTATACTATTGTCCTGTAATCAAATTGTACCTGAACTGAACATGTATCAACCAAAATACAATAGATACGCAACCTGTAGTTCTACAACATGCATATGTATGCGCCCTATCTGTACAATATCATGCGTATGTATGCGACCTATCTATTATTTAGCCCATGTATGTACATGACCTATATGTTATGCAGCCTATGTATGCCTTCTGAAAAGTAGGGTTTTTTTTCTTTTGAAAACTTTTGACCCTCTGTAACTTCTTTCACATAGATCTGCAACCTATCACTATATCCAGACTATAATTGTACCTTGTTCATGCATCCTCATACATAAAATTTACCCAAAAACTCTATATATCTCTCTAGTCATGTGCCATATAAGTGTGTTAATCATGAAAAAGTATAATAACCCTCACATGATCTAGACATCAAACCCTTTTTGATATACAACCTCTCAATACATTAACCACTTCACAAATACAAGCTCTCAACAATGTACCACAAAAACCCTTAGCCATATTCCAAGAAATACTGTTGGACACACCTACCACACTTAGAAGGGGGGTGAATGAGTGTGGGGCTCTTTTTCTCAAAACTCCCTCTTACACAAAACTCATTAGTTAATAATTACCATTAACTAATTACTTCATTATTGTCATTTATAACCAGTTAGATGTGAACATGTATCAACAACATATATCAACAATATATCATCAACAAGTCATCATCACAAGGAACACAAGGAACACAAGATGTATGTACAATTTTCTTTTTATTATGGACAACAATCTGGGGGTTTATCAGCAACAACTAAATAGAGTACAACTCTACAAGAGCACCAACTCTATAATGCAAGACTCAATTTACACCCTAAGCACCAACTGAGATGAGGCAAAAATCCTCAATAGATATCAATCTGTCAACAAGTATGTGACCTGTCGGTAGTGCAGCCCACCTGTGTACATGCCCTGGCTCACTACAGTCTGCATATGTACGCGGCCAATGTATACAACAACTTGTGTATACCTTATGATATTTTAGGGTTTATCCTTTACGATTAATTCAGATCCTCTACAACCAATATATCATTCTCTTATGTCTCTGATTGTCCAAACTGACCACCAGCCAGTCACAACACTTCCAAAATTTCCAATTGTCTACTCACAACCAATCAATATGAATGCTATCTTAATCATGTATAAACAACTAATATACCATAGCAATCATGTCACCACTGAATTAAAAGAGTATTGCTCACTCCATCAACCAAATCAACCAAACTGAGCTACATCGTAGAAGCCATACCAAGAATTCCCTAAGCATTCACAACACATCAAACAATAGTATCCATCAAGATAATAATGTAACCATACCAGTGTCTCAGTGATAGATCTGAGCCCATAAAATGAAAATCTAGAACCTGCCTCATCATCCAAGAGCTTGGCACCAACTCAAACCCAAGTCTTCATCATTCCATCCATTGTACACATCCTGTCCTCATTCAGCCCGCATGTGTGCATGTCCTAACCCATTACAGCCCGTGTATACCTCAAAAACTAGGGTTTTTGAAGCTCTGAGATTTTTGTCATCAATATCTTTGACATTGCCGAAACTTTGATGCGTTCATGAGATCCTCCTCATGCTCTCTTTCTCAGAATAGATCTTCAATCATGCTCAAGAGATCCACACAAAAAATACTCTCACAAGAAGCTCTCCATTGATCCACACAAAGGATGATTTACAAGAGACCATA
>SNQJ01S0024085.1:15820-28359 GCA_010110895.2 Picea sitchensis
CATTAACATAGGGATTATATCAAAAGACACATATAACCTCTATGCACTTTCATGAAACCAAAGGTCAAGTAAAAATGTAAATCCAAATGCCAATGTATTACAAACTCAATGAAACCAAGACACACAATCAATACAAAAACGTCCAATGAGTATAGTTCGAAAGTTCTGCTAGCTGCATAACGATAAGTCAAAAGTAAGTGCAATATGCATATTGACAGGAAGGATCATGACAGTTCGAATAGTGATTCTAATGCGGCTTCGAAAGACCCGATGTTTTCACGCTTACAGTCGTGAAAACAAAACGAAAATAAGCATGTAAAAAGGCGCAAGGAATAAAAGAGTCATTCATTTTGAAAATTGCGACGAAAAATCGATGTTTGCAAAACATTGGTGTAGGGAGCTTACAAGACAATGCAAAAATGTTAATTGGCTGCCAACAATGGTGACACACTGGTAGAAGCAGTTATCTCTGCCAAAAGAAGCAAATTCAGATTAGGACAACAAAGATAATTTCAACTCAAAAAATAACAACCAGAAAATCGTATAAACATCATCATTAACCAATTATTCCAGCAGTGTTTTAAAAGATGAAAACTGATAACAATCTTAAGATCAACAAGTCACGATATTAAAGATAAAATCTTCAATACTGTCGGCATGGCCACTGCTGCCAGCAGGCGTCTATAGCCTCGACAGGGTTGCCATTTAACCCACTCTGACATCTGTATCATGTTAAGAAGTTCTGGATCAAAATAAAAGACATTAAAGAGGTTTCTTTTTTGCAAATTTTCATATACCCGGCATTGCTTCACTGCCAGCGGGCCTGTTCAGTACCTCGACGAAGTTGTCTTGGCGTCATGCATTCATTTACCCGCTGCCAGCAGACCTGTTCAGCATCCTGACGGGTTTACAAACACTTCCCACAACTCTTATTAATAATTTATTTTGTTTTTCTTTTATAAATATATGGCTGAGCGGGGTGACGTTGAAAATCTTAATATTTTAACATATTTTTTGACCTCATCAGAATATTTGTTAGGACTATCCTTTATTTAGATCTAGAGATGTTTTATTGACAAAAACAGCTTCCTAAGACAGGGAGACATCGTCTGAGTCATTCCTTTACGGAAAAGGGACAGCGTAAAAAGATAATAGATGATCATGACCAGCTTTGCTCAGAGATCAAAATCAGTCAACTTCTTTAAAACAACAGACTTTTCCAACACAAATATAAATTTCAGAAATATATCATTGATGTTACATACAAATTTTTCAGAAGTTATTTCAGCAAAGTAATTTTCTATCGTCTTTGTCTGAATAGCTGAGTAATGCAGGTAGGTGTATTTCCAAAAGAAAAAACTGGTAAGCATAAGGGAGAAATCCAAACACACCAGCGAAGAAAAAAAAATTGGAAAGCAAAGAAATCCAAATAACAAAAACAAAAAACAAATATGCACAGAAAGGTGCATCTGAAAACCTCATGCAACAATCCCCTGGGAAACTGAAAGAAAGTAGGAAAATCCTGAATGATGGGAAAGAAGTCCTACTCATGGTATCTTGGGTCAGGGTTGATTTAGATTCATTTATCTCTTTACTTTCCTTTTAAGATTTGCATGACGATACTGCGTTTTTGAAAATAAACGTTCAACTAGAAGTAAAGAGAAAACAGATCAAGGGGACTTCCCTGACAACAGTCGTATTATGGTTCTCGTGGTGCGCCCACTTGCGTGCATGACTGCATTATTACAAAGAGAAATAGTGAGAAATAATATTACAAGAAAACCTATTCCTAAACCTACCCTAACTATTAAATAAACCAGAATACTACGTGAAGTCATGTTTCCAATGTAGCCATCGGAGTAACTCTAATCCTGCAATGAAAACAAGATCAAGCATTACTAATAAGAGTGGTAATTTATCAACAAATAACAGAAACATATCACACTTACCTTCATAATCATCATCTAAAAATAAAGTAAGCATGATTTTACCATTTCCTTGGATATTCTCGTTGTACGAATCCTCCAGCCATTGCGCAATCTTGTCGTGATAAGGGTCATAATGGCATAGGCGAGTGTAAGTAGTTTTGAAAAAATTGTCAGGATTATGAGGAAATGGAATAACCATCACCCAAGGCTGAAATGCCCCATCCTCCTGATAGTTCTCTAAGTACTCATTAATTTCTTCACATGGAGGATCTAAAAGAAACATGTCATGCCTACTTCCAAGATTCTTAGGTAAAAAGAAAGCAAGCACAACTTTGTCTTTATTATGAAATTNCTTCTGAAGATGGATCGCCGTTGATTAGCGAAGTATGAAATTCTTCACATAATTGATCAAAATCATAAATTTCAAAAGCATCTAGAAACTCATCTACAAATTGAAACCAATAAAAAATGTGACATGCTGGAAAGGATTCAAACGATTGTTTGATTCGACCTCTAAAAGTAAAAGAGAAAAGTCTGCATAAAACTCCTAAGTCTGAGATGTCATGTTTGATGCATTTGCACCAAAACTTGTTAAGGTGGTCTTTAGCATATGTATTGCCTTCACCATCAAAGGTGAGTTTGGACAAGCGAGAGACTGTCTCATTGGGAACATCAGGTAATGAGAAGTTGAAAGCATGTTCCAACAGAGTGATTTGGGGAGCCATGGGGCAAATTGAATACATTTAAAAATAAAATCTCCTACAATGCCAGCTTGTCAGTCAGCCCTCCTTCTAGCGCCATTTGTTGACGGGCGAAATCGACCATCCGTCAACTGAGAGAGTGGAACCGGTCCGGGGTTGTCTAATAACCCAAGCCGTTTGGGATGAACCACCCTGACGGGTTTAGCAGCTCTGTTAGCTGATCTAAGGTCCTAAGAAAACAAAACAAAACTAATCTAAACTAACTAATCTAACTAAAACTAAATAAAACAAACTAAACTAACTAACAATAAATAAATTAAACTAATCTAACTATTCTATATAATCTACTAATTACTACTATACTAACTCTAACTAATTAACTTACTATCTACTAACATATACATAAATTATTCACAAAATGTACAATACCTACAATTACAGATTTAAATAAAACCTGAGAAATTCATTTGCATTCTGCCCTAAGACAGAGAAAGATATTTTTTGTTGATTTTATAATTTTATGAACAAGAAATAAAACGAAAACTAACTAAAACTAAACAACTAATATACTAATTTTAATTACACATATATCTAACTAAACTACTAATAAATATACTAAACAAATAAACAACAAACTGACCTGGAAACACTCCATATTTGTCCTGGGTATGATGACTGTTTAAGCAGATCAGAGGGAGGAAACCCGCTCCAAATCATCCAGAAGCTTCTCGTAAACGATAGCTACAATGATCCTTAAGTTTGATCACAGGACAAACAAGAAACAACAATCTTACAATTTATAAATCTCTACAATTAGATAAACCTGTATGTAAAGACTTATACATGATAGTTCAATTGATGAAGAAGAGAAATCTGTCATTCATTAGCTGAACTAAGTAATTGCTGCATTCTTTATATTAGTGAAATAAATCAGGCATGTATCATATTAATTAAATTATATCATTCTGCAAAAGACCATGATAGCCAAAGTAGTCATTAATCAAATGCAAATTGATAAACATAAACATGAAACAAAAGATTGATAAACATAAACATGAAAGCGAAAGCTGTAGCAGAACATCAACTTCTGTCTCAGTTTGTATTAGAAATCCATAGCCTGGTTCTCTCACAAGTGAGGATGATCATTGTTTCCAAAAAATAAGAAGTATTTAAAGACTTCCCACAGGGTAAAACATCCCTGTGGGAATTATGAAAAACAGTTTACAAAAATCTGGGAATAATCTCCCCAAATCCCTAATTTTGCCTATGACTAATAACTGAAAACCAAATACATCATAAAATCTCCTTCTAAACTGCCACAACATGTTCAATTTGCCCTTGAAATTCATATGTACCTGCAGATAGGCACAAGAAGAATTTTTTTAGATAATGTTATGTTGTAAAATCATCAAAATAATCAACTTTTATGACTAGCTAACAGAATCGAACGATTCTGTAGCTGGTCATATCTGCAAACATAATCATTTTAAATTAATCAAGTAATAACAGGAACGTATGTTATCTATTAAACCATTCTTTTGTTACTAATTCAAAACGAATACAATCAATCCTAAACTAACAAAATCGTTTTTGAATCAATACAGCCAAAACAGAACTATATGAAATCTATCAAATAGATCCTTTACTAATCCAAACCAAACCAAATCGAATGCTAATTCAAAACAAACAAAAATAAATGTGATTTGAGCCAACAGAATCATGCTAAAATTAAACAAAATCATACCAGCCATTGCGCAATCAAATCGAATGATGGTTGTAGCTGCTTACACGTTTTTATTCTTTTAAAAACCACATGTCCTGTAGATGTAAAAAAAATGTTGGCAGACTGGATGAATACCCTTTGAATTGATCAAGGGTTCAACAGGGGAAAAAGATGCATGGTTGGACGAGTGAGAGAGGTGTTGTGGCCCAGATCTGGAGAAGTCATAGACATTTCATCAAATGCACACAGACCCAAAATGTTCCCTTCAGCCATTGAGGAGATCTGAGAAATGACCTCCAAAACAAGAGCTAGAACTCTGTAAAAAAACAATTTCTGGGTTTTCAACGGTTTGATCTAATTCAGAACCGTTTGCCCAGAATCATTCACGCAAAAACGTGACTCTGGGGGCAATTACGGGGGCAGTCTTAAACAGTATTCTCTGGAAAAAATGAAACCAAAACCGACTCTGAACACCATGGGGGTTCAAATCGCCCTTCAAGAGCTAGGAGAGAACATATAGTGAATAGGGACTTGGGTAGGGTTTGGACAATGTATACGCAGCACTCAAAACCTATAATTTTGACCAAAAATCAACAGGGGTAACATGGTAAGGAGGTAGGCATTAATGCCAAAGTGTGTGAGGGTAGCGGAGTTATTTCGGCCCATGTAGAACAGTCATTACTCTTAGTACAACCGTCAGTTTACAAAGCTATTCTATCCATTATAGCATAGTTCAACAACTATGTGAATTAGACGACCATTGAAACCAATGGTGAGTGTATAAACCACTACGTGCAATCAACGTTACACCAAAGTTTTAAATCATACATCATTCAATTTGAAACCAAAATCAAATATTAACCATGCGCCAATGTATTGTAACAGCTCATATCAAGCGTTTAGCCAATGTACCAATGGGTTTTTGTATAATCAACAAGCCAATAGTTGTGAAAACATTAACATAGGGATTATATCAAAAGACACATATAACCTCTATGCACTTTCATGAAACCAAAGGTCAAGTAGATCAAATAAAAATGTAAATCCAAATGCCAATGTATTACAAACTCAATGAAACCAAGACACACAATCAATACAAAAACGTCCAATGAGTATAGTTTGAAAGTTTTGCCAGTTGCATAACGATAAGTAAAAAGTAAGTGCAATATGCATATTGACAGGAAGGATCATGACAGTTCGAATAGTGATTCTAAAGCGGCTTCGAAAGACCCAATGTTTTCACGCTTACAGTCGTGAAAACAAAACGAAAATAAGTGTGTAAAAAGGCACAAGGAATAAAAGTGTCTTTCATTTTGAAAATTGCGACGAAAAATCGATGTTTGCAAAACATTGGTGTAGGCATCTTACAAGACAATGGAAAAATGTTAATTGGCTGCCAACAAGAGGATATAAATAAAGAGCATCGGTCACACATAAGATATATACAGAGACAATTTTCACAAGGAAACCCATAAAGGGAGAAAGCCTCTTCTTCTTCGAAATGATAGGCAGTCTTTTAAGTTCTGTACATCATCTATAATTGAGCACCAACTCAATGTGAGGCTACTACCTCTGTTTTACAAGCTCCAACTTTTTTGAGAGCACCAACTCTTTGGTTTCTCTAGAACCCACTAGAAGGAAGCACCAACTCCCTTAATGTTCCAGCACCAATTGGATGGAAGCACCAACTTCCAGTTACACAGGCTCCAACCTATATGACAGAGAACACTTGTTCTCCCTTGCACCACCCTGCCACCCTGGTTTCTCTGGCTGCAACCAGATGGAAGCTACAAATCCCTATTTTAAACCTCCCACTTGAACCTCTGAGGAAAATAATCCTCCCTAGCACCTCCCAACCACCCTATAATATTAAATGAATAATTAAACAACCAAATACACAGATAAATCGATTCTTACCACTTCTTCTCTGTTCTTTAAATCTAGTCTTCTTCTAACTGTTTTGCAATTCTTCTCTTCCTTTGTCTGTTCTGCAATTCTTTTCTGCTTCAACTTGTTCTATCATTCTACTCTACTTCAATTCTATTCCTCATCTATTACTCTTCTCTGAGTTTTATCTCACACTGTGCACATTTTCAGTCTCACACTGCGCATCCTATGATTTTCCCTTTCTTACAGTTTAATTCATATTTCGTCCAAAACAACCAACCATGCACAGTCTGTATATTTTTATTTTATACACCACACCCACAACAATTACACTTCGAATCTTCTGAGGGAAAATAAAAATCGTTTAAGCAACTAAAACGCCAACCGATCAAGAATCATGAATCAGTTTTGCTAACTGATTTGTAACTGATGAATTAACTGTGAGAGAGAACAATAGCCCTCTAATCATATTCAAACTCACTTGAACCATTGGATTAAGAATAAATAATCTTGTGCCTGTTTCACCATTTCATAATTCGGCATTTCGGGATCCCTGTGGTGAAACTTAGCACTTCTAGCTTCTTCTTCCATCTTCGATCGATGTGCCCAATGGTTGTGACCACGTGCTTATGCATAAAACGCTTTCACGATTTCACATTTTGTGAATCTGGAGATGAGGCATCTCGACTCTCCAAGTCGCGATCCCCGAAACCCTGAAACCCCAAAATGGAGCTTATCTGAGCTGACTCCTTCCCTTCTCGTGACCACCGGTGGTGACCATAGGCTGTGCTAAAAGGCGCTTCATATTTCGTGAGTTTATAAACTTCATCAAGTCTGATCGACGGTTGAAATCTCGTGAGTTTCCACACCATGCTCCATTGACTCCAAGTCAACGACTTGTCCTATGATTTGACGATCCACATCAAACCTTGATCTGATGGCTCAGATCATTTCTCTATTTCACATTTCGCGATTTCAACATTCCTGTGGTATTGTTTCTTGCCTCTCCAAGTCGTGATTCGCGAAACCCCAAAATAGAGTCAGATCAACGGTCCAGATCACACCTTGATCTAACAGCTGCGATTAAATCACAATTTTGCATATCATGATTTCGGAATTCCTGTGGTATTTTTTCTTGCCTCTCCAATTCGCGATTTGTGAAACCCCAAAATGGAGTCGGATCAACGGTCCAGATCACACCTTGATCTGATGGCTGTGATTAAATTGCGATTTCGCATATCACGATTTCAGCATTCCCGTGGTATTGTTTCTTGCCTCTCCAAGTTGTGATTTGCAAAACCCTAAAATGGAGTCGGATCAATGGTCCATATCACACCTTGATCTGATGGCTACGATTAAATCGTGATTTCGCATATCGCGATTTCGGCATTCCTGTGGTATTTTTTCTTTCCTCTCCAAGTCATGATTCATGAAACCCCAAAATGGCGTGGGATCAACAGTCCCAATCAACACTTTATCTGATGGTCATCGGGAATTTTAAATGGGATCCAACGATAAAAAATGTTTCTTCTCCTCCCGAGCTTACTTTGTTCCTCTTACTCTGATCTTGCCATCGATGATTTGCCAACAATCCTCTGCACTATCTCTTCTGAGCTTATTCAAATCTTCTCTGCAACATATTCTCATAATGCTCATCTATTACATACTTTCTGTACTCATGCCATCTTCATTGTTGTACTTTCCATCAATGATAATCATGCGCTATATATTTGCCAACAATACCAACATTGATGTCAACACAACCACACCGATCATTGATGTCAACATGTATACAAGGCATTCTCTACATCAATAGTCATCAATCATAACCATGTGACTATGTCTCCCCATTTGATTATCTCTCCCCATTTGATATCATAACAATGTGACATCAATCACATCAATGTGACTATCTCTCCCCCTTTGACATCAATGGAAAATGACCATTCTTGGGGCTACTCCCCTTGCTTGAACTCTCTTTGGGGATTCTCCCCTTGATGGATGCCTCTGACTAATCTCTCCCCTTTTGAATAAAGGATATCAATATGATGTAATGCTCAAAATACATAACTCATGCTCCCCCTATGATCATTTCTCTCCACTAGAATTATGCTTCTATGCTCTTTATTCATATATAGGAATATTTTCTAGGTATGCATCTAATAAGTATCTCCTCCTAGAATGAAGAATGACTCCCCCTATGGGTATGTCTTCCCCTTTCTCCTCTACAATATGATCAACATGCAATTGCTATTGCTTAATCGGATCATAGATCAACTTCTCTTTCAATGATGATCCTTGGACCTGTCCATGCATCAAACTTGTGACATACCATACATCACGAAGAAAAAGAAAATACATCATGTGCCAAGCTGTGTGTTTTCATCATGAACAACACCTATGCTCATCAACCATGTACATCAACTACATGTCTCAATATGTATCCCAACCACATGCAAAATGCATGCACCATGATATCCAACAATACCATATGCTTCCAAGAATACACCATAGGATATATCAATGAAACTTCAAATATGTACCAGACAAGTACCCTAACATTTTACTTTACATAATCCAATAGATGAGCATTTGATCAGCATCAATCCATACTCATGGGTTAGTTCCATGTACCCAAGATATATTTTGCATCGTCACCTTACATGATCTAACAAAGAACCATGAAAACCTGCAACAAACAGTGTCATAACCTACAATAAACAATGTCAAACCATGCAACACAGTGTTATACCATCACATCAAACTGCAATCCCTGTGCATAGCCCTTTTCCTTAGGCTTCACCACATATATGCGGCATGATGTACATATAGCTCATGTATGTACGCGACCTATTCAAGGTCAGCCTGCGTATGTACGCAACTGATACCACTATCACCCATGTATGCCTCAGTAGATGACACTTTGAACTTCCCTTCAATATTTCATTCTGATCTGGTTGCTTTGTCTTCTTTACCCACTTCTGTAGATGATGCTTCTCCTCAAAAATTGAGCTCTAAGCATCAATCTTTTCAAAGATGTCTCCCTTTCTTACTTCATTCCTTCTTCTATCCATGCTATGTGAAGTCCTCATCATGGAATTTCTTCTTGTGTTCCAGCACTCCTGGGATTTGTGGCCAAACCCCCTACAACTGTAGCATCTCATGGTGTTACATTGAACAACAATGTGTCCTATTTGATCACATCTCCAACACTTTGTGGTGTTATAGAATCTTCCATTGTATCTCCTTTCATAAGATCTATATTCAAAATATTTGTGACCAAATCCATTACATGAATAACAATGCTCATGAAAACTCCTTTCATACCTTTGCTTTGGTGTCCCCAGAATAGCTCCTTGCTTTGTTCTTTTGAAATTTTCCTTGCCTTGTGTAGATGGTTTCTTTGCAACATTGTCTTCCTTTTTTGATGGAATTACCTCATGCATTTTTTAAGTGCTTGCTTCAACATGTGTATCTTCTCCTTTGTATCCAAGACCTAATTTATCACATGAGGATCTTTGACTTTCCAAGATCTCATCCAAGATTCGTGAGCTATTCAAGAATTTGTTTTATTTTTTCACCTTCTTTCTAAGGTCAACAATTTCATCTTCTAACTTGCAACCTGACTCTTCCTTTTCATTACAATAGTTCCTCTACCCTTTTGGCTTCTTCAATTTGGGTCTTGAGATGGACAATAGTTTCAAAACTTTTGTTAATCTCATCATCTACCTTCACATCTTCTTTTTCATTCTTCAGTCTTGTGATCTCTTATTCTTTCTCTTCAAATTGAGTCTTATTGCTCTCTTCTTGTTCTTTGATCATTTCCTTTAACATCAAGATGTGCCTTTGACTCCTCCTAATAAACTTCTTAGTGTTATCCGAAAGATAGTTATAGTGTGTATAGTAATGATCACTTCTATATTTATATAAACCCTCTTCAACTTATTTTTGAAGTTTTAATAGATTTTCTTCTATTGTTTTCATGGGATAATAACCATCAAAGTTTACACAAACTGTTTCTTGATCTTCTTCTTCACTTGTAGAGAAAAATTCATCATCATCATTGCAATCAAGGGCTTTTGAGGTTTCTTTACCTTCATTTGAAATATCTTCATGATCTTCCTTTTTTCCATCATCAACACATGATTCTTTGGCTTCATTTGAGGTGTCTTCAAAATCTTCCTTTGTGCTATCATCACTTGATTCTTTGTCTTCACTAGAAATGTTTTCAAGATCACATTTTGAAATAATACAATCAAGGGTTTTTGACGATTCTTTACCTTTGATAATCTTGATGGAGTGATCTTCAATATATTCCTTCTCCTTCTTGCATTGATATGTCTCCTCTAACTTTAGCCATAGATCCTTGGAGGAAGTGCATTGTCCCATGCTTTCTTTGATAGGGCTTAAGAGTCCACTAAGTATGGTTTTGAGAGCCAATGCATCATTCTTCTTTTCTTCCCTTTGAGCTGCATACTTTGAATTGTTCTTCAAGGAAACTGATCCACCAATGGTTTCCTTCCAATTATCCGCTCCCATTGTCTTCAAATGTAATCTCATTTCTACTCTCCAAGTAGAATAGTTTTCCTCATCAAGGATTGGAATTTCATCATCCATTTGTGTGTCTATGGATCTCCTTCAATCTTGTTAAGGCTTGTAGTGAAGGCCTTATCTAATACCAATTGTTGGACACACCTACCACACTTAGAGGGGGGGTGAATGAGTGTGGGGCTCTTTTTCTCAAAACTCCCTCTTACACAAAACTCATTAGTTAATATTTACCATTAACTCATTACTTCATTGTTTTCATTTATAACCAGTTAGATGTGAACATATATTAACAACATATATCAACAATATATCATCAACAAGTCATCATCACAAGGAACACAAGATGTATTTACAATTTTCTTTTTATTGTGGACAACAATCCCGAGGTTTATCAACAACAACTAAATAGAGTACAACTCTACAAGAGCACCATCTCTATAATGCAAGACTCAACTTATACCCTCAGCACCAACTGAGATGAGGCAACAATTGTCAACAGATATCAATCTGTCAACATGTACGTGACCTATCGGTAGTGCAACCCACGTGTGTATGCACCCTGGCTCACTACAGTCTCCATATGTATGCGGCCACTCTATACAGTAGCTTGCATATACCTTATTAGATTTTAGGTTTTATCCTTCAAGATTAACTCAGATCCTCTGCAACCAATATATCAATCTCTTATGTCTCTAATTGTCCAAACTGACAACCAGCCAGACACAACACTTCCAAACTTTCCAATAGTCTACTCACAACCAATCAATATGAATGTTATATTAATCATGTATAAACAACTAGTATACCATAGCAATCATGTCACCATTGAATTAAAAGAGTATTTCTCACTCCATAAACCAAATCAACCAAACTGAGCTACATCATAGAATCCATACCAATAATTCCCTAAGAATTCACAACCCATCAAACAATAGTATCCATCAAGATAATAATGTAACCATACTAGTGTCTCAGTCATAGATCTAAGCCCATAAAATACGAATTTGGAACCTACCTCATCATCCAAGAGCTTGGCACCAACTCAAACACAAGTCTTCATAATTCCATCCACTGTATGTGCCCTGTCCTCATTCATCCCGCGTGTGTACGTGTCTTGGCCCATTACAGCCCGTGTATACCTCAAAAACTAAGGTTTCTGAAGCTCCGAGATTTTTTCGGTCAAGATCTCAGACATTGCCGAAACTTTGATGCATTCATGAGATCCTCCACACGCTTTCTTTCTCAGAATAGATCTTCAATCATGTTCAAGAGATCCACACCAAAAATGCTCTCACAAGAAGCTCTCCATTGATCCACACAAAGGATGATTTACAAGAGACCATAGTTATCTTATTTATACTTTCATCCTCTAGTTCACTTAACCCATTTTTAGGTCACTTAACCCATTTCTAGATCACTTAACCTATTTTCCTTATTTTAGGGTTAACCACTTTCCATAAATAGAAAGTTCTCGATTACTTTATTAAAATAATCCTTCTTGATTTTGTCACTTCACTTTATTATTAAAATAATGATTTCTTCTTTTCAAGCACTTTGAGTTTTTTTTTTGGCCATTTAGAGCTTCAAGCCAACACATGGGGTTCCTTCAACTTTGTAAGGCCATAACTCTCAAATTGTGAGGAGTTGTGTGACATTCCACATACCACCGTGTTGGCAGCCACACATGTATTTGATTTTTTAAACATGATCAAAAGGAATTCGGTTTCTATAGCTACAATCACCCTGTCT